>JAATLQ010034212.1:0-21551 GCA_013421005.1 Heliconius erato x Heliconius himera
TCCTTAATTGCAGTAGGCAAGTCAGATACTTTTGCTTGGTTGTAAATCTGCAAATCATCTGCATATAAATGGTAGAGAGAAGAGATAGTATCAGAAATAGTATTTATAAATACAGAAAATAATAAAGGAGACAACACGCCACCCTGCGGAACCCCAGCAACGACAGGAGACCAATCAGAGTACGAATCTTGTATTCGTAAACGTTGCCGGCGTCCAAACAGGTATTCACGAAACCAGTCTTTATTGTCTTATATCTGTAATATTCTTTAGGGGTCGTTCAAGTATTACGTAAGCAGTTTATTTGCAATTATTGACCCCCCCTCCCCTATGTCATCAAAAATAAGCAATCCTCTTACAAATATTACATTGAAAACGTCAAAAATAAGCAAACCCAAGACCAAACGCCCCCCCCCCGCCCCCCTACAGTGCTTACGTAATACTTGAACGGCCCCTTAGCCCAAACAATATTTTGCTAAAGACTAGAATAAAACTTTGTATAATTTTGTCAAATATTTGTTATGGATTCGAACTGACAACTAAAATAATACATTTCAATAGAAAGTTTTTTTTCAGTATACTTAAAAAAAATAACCCACCTTTTACTACGTAACTATTGCTTTGTATTGTCTCAAGATAGGTGAAAGAGGGAAAAGGGACGAGTAAACAAACGATTTGTCATTAGGTTTAATTTGTTAACCTTTACGAGAAATGGATGAGGGTGTATATTACAAACTGCAGGCAATAAACTTCCCGAAATGCTTATAAAAATCTTAGAATATCTAAAATTTGCTTACTTTAATTGAAACAACGTATAAGAAACTAACATTTAAATTGTTATGAAGACTAGACACTTATTAAAAAATATAAAACATAATCGGTTAAAAGTGCTACAATTATACGGTTTTCTACTTTTTTTAACAAAAAATAATTTTAATATTTTGAAAGTTTTATATGACGTCATGTCTCGAACTCGTACGCCCGCTTATTAAATAATATTCTTGATTAAAATTAAAGATTTTTATAAAGATGCATGAAGATTGCAGTCTAACAAGACTCATATAAATATAAATATAAAATGACTCACTCATACTCGTATAAATATAAGTATAAATTTTCCATACAGGTAATTTTTAGGGTTAAGTGATCTTATAGGAACCCTTATAAGATCACTTTGTTGTCCGTCTGTCATATACACAGATCTACGGCCCCATGATTTCCTGAAGAAAAAAATATATCTACATTTACTTTAAAAAGATGATTGAGATGAGATTATATCACAAAAAACGCGTATGTATCAAGGGGATACACTATCAAGGTGATCAAAATTCAAAGGATACTTTCGGTTGACCTACAATTATGTATTTATGAAATTTGGCAGCTAGCATCTACAGGTAGTACTAGTTCAGGAAAAAATCTGAAAACTTTACTTTTGTGGTTAAATCCTAATAAATAATATCCCTAATCCTAAAATGGGGGTAAAAATTGATATTAAAGCCGTTAGTAAATGAAGTATCAGATGAAAGTGCTAGCCTGAATAGGATTTAGCTAAGCCCGAATATCATAAAAATCTCAAGACCTCCAATTTTCTACGGAACAATTCAAAAGACGAGCACTCGAATTCACTATCATCAACTGCACCACGAGATATTTTCTAAAATAAAAATGCATTTTAAAACGACTGGAGTCCATTGGGTTTATGGCCTGCCTTTATTAGTGTCTAAATCTCCCATAAAGCTGTGGTGTTAATATCGCGCATACGAGTACAGTACATGTATACAGTAGTACAGTACAGTAAGCCGCTGTATACGAGCTGACTTTTATAGCTGTACGCAAATTGCCTTACAAAACAAAGAATTTACTGACACGTTACGTGTACTTTGATTATTGTTGGTTTCAAGTTGGTTTCAGCACAATACCTAGAGGTATGTTTTAAATTAAACTTAAATAAAACTTGATTCTTCAATCAAAGTTAATTGCTAAATACTAATGAACACATATGATTTCTAATAATATGATGAATTTTACCTCCTAGCAATACAAGCATACATTTTTTTACGGCTTCAAGCTTTTTCTCGCTTAACAGGGTATGCAGCGGGAACCTAGTGTTTAGACACTCTTTTCCCCTCTTACCGCCTAATTTTCGTGATACTACATGTTGAGTGACGGAATCTCAATGAGAACTAAAAAAAGTGTTATTCTCCGGAGTGGGGATTGAATCGACATCTTTTGCTTTTATAATTAAGACACTGCCCCACTACGCCACGATGGCCTCTTGTAATTTGGCCCTATTTCGTTAGATATAGTTGTTATTTTATTTGCTGTATTATTTTATATTCATGTATTTATTATCTTAGTACATTTATAAAAAACTAGCACTGAAATGCGGCTTCGCACGCTTAAACTTATTTTTATATAGCCGAAAGAAAAATATTTAAAAAAAGTTTTTTTTAATAAATAGTATCCTATGTCCATTTTTATACATCTAAGAATATGTGTACAGAATTTCATGATAATCGATTGAATAGTTTTGGCGTGAAAACGTAACAAACAAACTTATATTCACATTTATATATAATACTAGCATAGCGTCATTTGGGATCAGTTATATCTCCTAAAGTTTTTATTAAAATTATGTACAGTAAAGTATAATTTCAATCTAGATGAAATGCTAAAGGTGACTATTATATTAATTTTCATAACGATTAATAATAAATTATAAATTATACATTAACAATAACCCGATAAATATAAATTAAATATATAAAAATGCCTACTGTGGCTCAACCTGCAGATATAAACATATACCATCACCGATTTTCTTTTGACAATATTTATTATAGAAAATTGTTTTTATGTGTCGTATAAGGTAAGGTAATAGGCAGCGTACGCCGTATAAGTGTTCGGGAATCCCATTTTGGGCGACATTTTCTTAAAACAACGAAATTCCTTATTACTTAGCGAGAGTTGCTGTTGTAATTGACATGTCAGACAATAAATTGCATATAAAACAGAAAGATATTTTAATATTTTAGTATATATTAAAAATATTACAAATATAACAAAAAATAGACTATAGCCCATAACACTAGCTGAGGAACATAGGCCTCATAGGTTCATATCGTATCTCTATATGAAATTTTATCACAATCGAATTAACCATTTGGCCGTTATTACATCACAGACAGACAGTCAGACTTATTTTCGAATTTATAATATATGTATGGATTACTGTGATAATGAAGCTCATATGAAAAAGGAAACGAAATAGCATTTAAGCGCAGTAAAATGACATTTGAAACCGTATATAAGTATATAATACTAGTGTCATAGACAAGAATACAGAATATCCAATTAAATTTCACTGAACGTTTCATGCTTCGTGCAGACAAACTGAATTAAAATTTAAGTCGGCTTCAAGTTATCATCTCTTGTGTTTCCCCGATTCTATTCCTTTGGATGATAAAATGTAAAATAATTTATTTTTCAGAGACATGCTTTTGTTGTTTTATTTGTATAATTTTGCCTAATTGTTTTACATTTCAAATTAAAAAATCGAGAATTCGGCTAAAAAAGAAGCGTCTTAATAGTACGTTCCCTCTGCCTACCCTGCTTTGTGCAGGATACAGCTCGAAGCTGATTTAATTTATTTTATTTCAACTTGGAAATACAGGTAGTAATATTTTACACTGTGATGACAACATTTTTGTTTTATACGTGCCTTAAAGAATTTACATATGTTTTTTAAACTATACTTACTTTTAAACACGAGTATTTTTTTAACTTTCACCTTATAACATAGAGCCCAATCTTTAACTGTCTAGAATTATAGGTTTGTGGGTTTGATTTCCACTCGAGGAATTTAAATATTATTCAAATGTATATTTTAATTTCTTCGTTCTGGTGTCGAGGCAAAGCGCGGCGTTGAGATCCGCCACTCAACACGCAACGCCTGCGAAATTGGGCGTAAATTGGGGAACGGAGTGTCTTAACACTAGGTACTCACCATGCTGCGTGCGGGAAACAGTGTGAAGCTATAAACAAAACGAGAAAAACAGAATAACTTAATAAAAAATCAAAAAATATCTGAAAATAAAAAAGAACGCTATATAAAAATATGAAAACAAATATTTTCAGTAAAAGTTCTCAAAAACCATAACGAAGGATTCCTGCAAAATTGTGAAACTTCAATAGTTTTTCATACAGCTAATTGGTCAAGACTCCAGAGTCAAGCTCGTTGAAGGTATACTACGAAACTTGGAAGATTTTTTGTAATTAAACTATCTTAAGTGTGAAGCGTTGAACAAAGAATAAAAGTTAGTCGATTCTATTTAACTTTCAGCTAACGTCGTCGTTGTAAGTTTACTAAAACTAATTTTTATTTTTGCTCTATAATATAGAGCTAGTTTTACTAAATTGTGATGATCTTAGTAAAATTCAATATTCAATTAAATTTTTCTTTAAGAAATACAATATATTCATATAGAGACGACCTAATAATAATAATTTGGGGCTAATTATTTTTTAAAACAATATGTAAGCGCGACTTTTTTCTATTACCTAAAGGATCTAACTGAAAACTCAGTTATCATGTTATACAATCGTATAACGTATAAGTCTCTATGTGACATAGTTACCACAATACCTAACTTACTATCATTCGTAATAATCAGTTGTTACCTTAGTCTCATTATTAATCAATTTTATACGTAAAATATGAAAAAAATTGTATATTTTGTTACTTAGCATTATACGTGTAAAACTCTAAAAACTCTGAAAAGGCCAATGTGGTACATTGGCCTTTTCAGAGTGTTTTTAGAGAAGAATAAATATAACAAAAACTAACGTATAAGGGCCATTGTGCAGTAAAAAAAACTAAGATACATATAAATAAAATAGTACGGTATATATAAATAGGATAGTTGTATTAACTGATAAGCAAAGTTTCGTTTTCTTCGGATGTACCAACATAAAATTATAGCAAATTTGAACTTTGGAAGCCTCTCCTGTAGAGTTGTAATTTCGCACTTTGGCCCTTATACTTAGGAGCCATCGATATGACGTTTTGTTATAATATTAATATGACATTTTATTCTTAATATTTTATGACTGCGACACACTGTTTGGTCAAAATTAGGATATTTGATTTCTATTTTGAACAAGACTATTTCCTAACTTTGATCGCGTTTCCTACAAAATATGGAAATTAATTCTATATTATTAGACTTATCAGCCGGGAAAAAGGAAAGTAAGTGAATAAAGAAAATATATTAAAGAATTATTACCTTGATTTAAGGAAAATACAGCGATATTGAATACAAAAAATTTTTTTCAAAATCATATATCTCGTTATTACGCGATGACGTTCACGTAACCGTAAATACGATATGTCAAAACGGTTTTGAAACACAAATGATATCTTTGCTTCACAATGTTAATAACATTTAGTAATTAAAATTCTTGACTCTTGAAAATAAAGCCTGCAAAAACTGATGTTACTGCAAGCACTCATTTTAAATGGATAAATATTATTGTTTTAAATTAATAAAATAAAGTCGGCATTATATTGGCTTACTTAGAAAATGTCTGAATAGACTGTTTTTTTTTTCAAATTTTCTCGAATATAAAAAAAAGTGAGCGGCACGAGGTGTGAATGTAAAACTGACTGGTGGTGGGTTCGATCCCCACTCGAGGAAATGAAATATTTACTTAAATTTATATTTCCACTTTCTTCGCTCTGGTGTCGAGGTTAAGCGCGGCGTTGAGTTCTGCCACTCAACACGCAATGCCTCCAGAATTCGGCAGAAAGTGGGGAACTGGTGTCTTAACACTAGGTTTCCTCTGCCTACCCTGCTGTGTGCGGGATACTTCGTGAAGCTGATTTTAGAAGAAAAAAAAAATTTTGAGAAATGTAAAAGAAATGTCTTTATTTAAAATAGATACTTGCTGTGTAAAGTACGAGTATATACTATAGTATATATTAACTGTATTCTGTACAGATACTAACTGAATATTTACGGATTTGACAACGTGAACGAAAATTATTTTATTTTGTATAAAAAACTTTCCCATTTATTAAGTTATAATTATTATTATACATTTATTATTAAATTATAAGGTTTAATTTTCAAAATTATTTAAATAAAAACGTCGATTAAGTACAAATTCGAATAAAGGTATATCAAAAAGTAACAACTGCGGAAAATGTCTGTATTTTCTATACAACAATTATTCTTTCGTGTAGAAATTTACGCTTCAGTATTATTCATATTTTTCAGGTCACTAAACACAAATATAGCCATCGTTTGGGTTAAGTTTTAACTGTATACACAGCTGTTGATTATTTTTTAACAATAAATCGAGGCCGGTCGAGGCGCAAAGGCACAAAGTGTGACTGTTATATCAACTGGTTGTGGGTTCGATCCCCACTCGAGGAAGTGAAATATTTATTTACATTTATATTTTCATTTCTTCGCTGTCGTGCCGAGGCAAAGCGCGGCGTTGAGTTCCGCCTGTCAGCAGGCAATGCCACCAGAATTCGGCGGAAAGTGGAGAACGAAGTGTCTTAACACTAGGTTCCCCCTTCCTATCCTGCTGTGTGCGGGATACAGCGTGAAGCTGATATAATAAAAATGAGCACAAAATCAGCAGACCAGCGTAATGATAATAATTTAAATTTAACCTCTCCCCTTGATGGAAATCGAATCCATGACTATTGTGATTATAGTACGACACTGTTCCACTGACACGATGGTATATCATTTACATTTATTAGGCATAAAATTATAGTTTGTAAATTAAATTATTATAAAAAACTTTATTTCATAATTTTCGATCTAGTATAAACATAAGTAGAAATTGCATCGTAGTGAAGAAACGTGCAGAATTTTAAATTCAGTGCACTTTTGTATTTGAAAGTTTGTAGAATTGTGCTTGATAGATTTTGTGGAATAACCTATTGGTGTACTGTTAAGAAAATTAAGTTTAGTTATATAACTAAAGTGAACAAAATAAAATAAGATTAATTTAGAAAACGATCGATTTGTAAGAATTTCTCATGTTTGGAGTTATTATTTTTATTTTTATATATTTAAACCATGTAATAATTTCACAATAAATATTTTTTTCATTAGTAGAAAAATTACAAAATGATAATAATTACAAATTGTAACTTAATAAATACAATTTTTCAAGGGCGCAGTGGCACAAGCGTAAACTGGAAACGCGATGGTTGTGGATTCGATTACCACTCGGAGGAATAAAATATTTAATATTTTCATTTCCTCGCTCTGACAACGAAGCAAAGCACGGCTTTGAGTTCCGCTACTCAATAAGCAACAACTCGAAAGTTCGTTGGTATATTAGACGGCTAAATCTCCATGCCTTAAATGCTAGTACTAGTAATAAAGATTGCGTAACAAAGTAGTACATTGATAAATGAATTCACAGTTTTTTTTAGCTTCAAGCTGTATCCCGTTCCAAGCCCGAGGACCTAGTGTTAAGACAATTCCGTTCCCCACGTACGACTCCACTAGAGACTTGAAATAGTACTAAAGTGAAAAATTATTATTAAATATTTTTTTACACTATCCGATTATTCTATATAGCAGTAGATAAATAGAATCGAATGTCAAGACACTCCATCCTCCGCTTTCCACCAGAATCCGATGCAATGCGTATTTTGTTGCGAAACTAAACGTCATGCCGCCACCAATAACGTTTTGAAGGTAATTTTTACTTTAATCAATAATTATTTAATCTGAAAATATAATTATAAAAATACTAATTATATCTCTGTATATAAAATTTCCTGAATCATTTTGCGGCTTAAGTCGCTTTTGCACCAAAGGCCTTTTTCCTTACTAGAAGTCCTAATTAAATATTTATGTAATCCTTTTATCTTACATAAGCAGTCTCTGCAAATAGCAAGACCTTTTTTAATTAAAAAGAGCAACTACAATTACAATTATAAGTTCTTTACATTTTATATATATTTACTTTTTTTTTCGGCTTCACGCTGCATCCCGCAGATAACAGGGAACATAGTATCAAGACACTCCGTTCCCAACTTGCCGCCAAATGGGAATTACAAATCTTACTCTTAGGAATATTTACATTTTTAGTACCTATATAATAGGTCGGGGCAAAAGTATTTTCATATTTTGAATGTATTATTAGTAATCAAACTTTTTTGGCTGTACTGAATGTTACTAGCTGGATTTAATGCCATTGAATGTGACGCGACATTCATGAAGATGTAATAAATTTAAAAAAAAATCCTAGTTCCCGCCATTTTTCAATTGTTTTTCAAGCAAGCAAAATGAACGTATGTGACGAAAAAATTCGGTACATTTTTAAAATTTTATTACAAAATAAAATTTGTGCGGTTTACGACCTAATGAGGTAGCAATGTGAGTAGTACAAATGTGGTTCAAATGTTTTAAGTCTGGAAATTTTAGTGTGAAAGATGAGGTTCGCTCTGGAGGGGCGTCCAGCATGATAGGTTTAATAGAGTACGCGTGAAGCGTAACAAACAAACAAATTTTCATATCAATTACATTAACATTCCATTATATTTTAATTTTTTTTCATTTTATTAAAGATACGTAAAAGACGAGAAAAATAAACAAAACAGTATTTTTGATTTTGTTATAATTAAAACTTTTCTTCATCTTTTTGACCTCTTCAATATTCAATGTACCTACAAGCCATCAGTAAATAATAAATATTAAATTGAATTAATACTTTGAGCTTACAGGATCAAAGTTCGGGCTAAATCTAAGGCTTATTCTTTAATTTTAATATTTAATCATATCTTTTATACTTACCTAAATATTTTAATTAAATTTAAATAAATAATAAACTAATAATCATTCTATAAGAGAGGCCGTCGAGTCATAGGAACACAAGCGTGACTGTGGGTTTGATTCCCACTCTGGGGAACCATATATTTAATATTTTGATATATTCTCGTGACGAAGCCAAATATGGCTTTCAGTTCCGCCACTCAACACACAATGACTCAAGAATTTAGTCACAAGTGGGGGACAGAAATATCTAATGGTGAACGGAGTGTTTTAACACTAAGTTCCCAGGTTCCTTCAGCCTACTCTGATATGTGCGAGATACAGCTTGAAGCTAAGAATATATATATATTGTTATTGAAAACATTATTAAAAGTACAAATGACGTTAATATTGTGTGATATAATAATTATAATGATGATTAAAAGTGCATCGATATATAAAATAATCGTGCAAAATAATTATCATTTATGAACAATATCAAGTTAGATATTGGAGTTAAATACTTTCGAGTGACACAACATTTTCTTATCCAAATCTTTTCCAAATCTTTTAGACATTTCGTAGCAATTATAGCAAAATAGGCATTAAGAAACCTAGTCATAAGACATCTTATATTCAGAGGGTCCTGACTAATATCTGTGTGATATTTGTTTGTGAGCCCCGGATATTTGAACAGCCACTGTTAGACGCTCATCCAGTCTGTACCTCCCTCCTCTGTTTTACCTATTCTATCTATCGATTTCTCGGTTAATCGCTCTATTGAATAATAGCTTTACGTCACTTAAACGGGACTAGGCCGTCGTTGTAGAACGACCCACATGCACGTCGCCCTTCACTCGGGACAAGTGGGCAAGGGCTACGATGTCAAATACGGGCACGGCTAAAGACGCTAGTACCTACGCTTTGCAAATTAGAATATTGGCGCTTTAACCGGACGACGTAAAGAACTCGCAGATGTACTCAAGACGTCGGGTCCAATGTGCTTTTCTCCAGGAAACTCGCTGGAAGGGCAATAAGTCCTGTAACATCGGACAGGGTTATCGGCTTATATACACTGGGTCACCTTCTGTTAGAAACGGGCCACCCCGTTTCTACCAGGTAGTGCTTTCTGAAGAGCTTCAGAATAAACTATCACTTACTGTACCATCTACCGAAGTAGTCTTAGTTGGGGGGACTTGAACAGTCACGTCGGCAAGGCTGCTGAGACGTATGAACGTGTTCCGTGTTTATGTGGGTTTTGGACAAGGTCTACGCAATACAGAGGGAGAACATATTCTGAGAACTTGTATTAAGTCTGATCTGGCCGTCGTGAATACGTTCTTGCAAAAGAATCCTAAGCACCTTATTACGTATAAGAGCGGGTCCGACTCAACTCAAATTGACTACTTAATGGCAAGACGGTGTTATATGGGCAGGGTAACTATCTGTAAGCTCATTTCCGGCGAAAGCCTGACAGCCCAACATCGTCTTCTTGTCATGGACTTTAACATCACTCTGAAGAAGAAACTAGTTGAGAAACGTAGGCTTCGGATCAAGTGGTGGTTGCTGAATGGACCGATGCATACCGACTTCCTGACAGGGGTGAAAAGTCAAAATCTATTAATATAGTCAAAATCACTCAACACGCAATGCCTCCAGAATTCGGCAGAAAGTGGGGAACAGAGTGTCTTAACACTAGGTTCCCTCTGCCTACCCTGCTGTGTGTGGGATACAGCGTGAAGCTAATTTAATTTAATTTTTTTTAGTAATAGTAGCAAAACGTGCCAACAAAAGAGCTGTAGTCAGAGCCCGCAGTGAAAGTTTATCTCCACTATATGATAAATATGAAACTGTGGAGAGTATGGGAGAAGAAGCTCATATACAAACACGTACCCAGAGTAAAGTGATATTGCAACATGTCTTTGCGTCAAAGATTCCCAGGGCACGTTGCTCTATAGTCATACCTCTGTGAAAAAAAGATGGAGAAGCTACTTCCAGGAGCTGCTGAACACACAGCATCCATGCAGTTTTCTTCATGATCTACTTCTTAACCTCGAACTTATTGCCCCAATAACCTTTGACGAAACTCATTATGGCCTTCGACGCATGAAGAACGGAAAGGCGATGGGACTTACCGATATTCCGATCGAAGCATGGAAATCGTTGGGCTCTCTTGGTGTGCCTTTTGAAGTATATCTTGGACATTGGATAAATACCACACCAGTAGCGGCTTAGTTTCATTACCCCTATTTACAAGGGAAGGGGCAGCGTTCAATATTTTGATAGTTATAGAGGCATTAAGCTTATGAGTACCATAAAGCTCTTCCAGCGCTTGATTAGTCTCAGGCTCCGCCAAGAGTGTACTATTTCTGAATTTCAATATAGATTTCAGCCGGGATCGGGCTCATTGGAGGCCGTTTTTGCCCACGGAGCTATGATGGAGAAAAAAAATTACAAATTGCCATATAAAATAATGCATGTAGGTATTGCACCACGATGATGTCTAAATAAATCAACGTAAACAAATCTTCGATCAATCTTATGCTTACTATTTACCTACTTATCGATAACGATAACTCAGCCTTGTAGGTCGTTTAGATAATTAATGTTTTGAAGAGTACTTAAATTTTCTTAAATAACAATAACAATAAATATGTAATGATACATTGTCTTTAATAAATCAACGATAATTCATAGTTTTAAAAAATTCTATATAATATTCGACTTCGCCCGCTTGAACTGTACCATTATTTGTGTAATAATCTGAATCAATTTCGTTTTTTAATAATAAATATTACAAACAAACAATAAACTGGTCATAATTTAAAGCCGAGAATTGTCATGGCGTATTGGCACAAGCGTACGACTTCAAGCGCGACAGGTCGTGGTTTCCATTCCCACTCGATGAAATAAAATATTTTTAATTTTCATTTACTTTGGTAATGAGGCAAACCACGGCGCTCAGTTCTGCCAATCTGTTGATTGCAATGCTTCCAGAAATCCCAAACTCTACCCTGTTAGGTGCAGGGTACAACGTGAGTTTACAACAATAAATAATGTGATAATTTAAAAATATTTTTTTTATCGTTCATTAGCCGTGCGATATTAAAACAAGATAATAGCAAAATTTTGTTATTACAATTAAATAATAATCAATTTAGGATAAGGGAGTGGTTATCAATGCATTTTATATTATTATAATTTCCAATAAATTCCTATGAATTCAAATACCACATACTTTAATTAACTCATTTGTCAATATGATAAGCACATCTTTTTTCTTGAGCCCAGTTTTGAGGCCAGTCGTGGCGCAGGGGCACAAAGTGTGACTGTAAAAACGACTGTCGACTGTTTGTAGGTTGGTTGTAGGTTCGATCCCTACTCGAGAAAATGAAATATTTATTTACATTCCTTCGCTCTGGTGTCAAGGCAAAAGCGCGGTGTTGAGTTCCGCCACTCATCTCGCAATGCCTTCAAAACTCGGCGGAAAGTGGGAAACGGAGTATCTTAACACTAGATTCCCTCTGCCTACCCTGCTGTGTGTGAAGCCGATTTTTTGACCTTGTCGTTAAGAATAACTAACTTTTTATATGTTTTAATCGAATATTCGAAAAAAAATAAAGACGTTAAAAATATCATATTTTCTCCAGTCCTAAGATTAAGCGTCCATTATATGCAATTTGGCAAACGAACCCGCAACCGTCTGGTCGTTTAGACACTGCACCTAAAATTATATATCATAATCCCTGATCAAAATAACCTTGTTATAACCTTCATAATCTTGTTATTTTTGCTGCAGCAATGATAATACAAAAATCAGTACCAAAACAAAAATAAAATTAAAACAAACCTTTTTATCTTCATACAATCTTAATTATTAAATATATGAATTTTCAACTTCACGAGTGATCCCAAAGACATTCCAGCCGCCACTTGCAGACTAAACTATTTGCTATTCTAAAAAAAAAAAAAATAGTAATTTTTTAGACCACATCTCAACTTTACGTTTTGGCCCAAAAGTTTCAGTCTCCTTCGAAACAGTAGGTAAATTAATACAACGTACTAGGTAGAGCTAGGTGATTCTCTTACCGAAGACCTTAACAGAGAAGGAAAATAAAAAATGATTCTCACAAGTGGAAACCAAACCCACAACCACCTCTTTTTTCAGTTTCAGTGTTCGACCCTGCCACATAACTCATTGCGTTGACAATAAAGGCGCTATTACAAATTTGACATGATTATTAATAGATACATATATATATATATATATATATATTGACATTTTGATGAATAAATATATTTCTTCGTTCTCACTACTTCGATCTACTTTAGTTAAGAGAATTTGGATATAATTTGCACTTGGTCTTTTTTTATCTTAACTCATCAGTCTCACATTATGGTATATTCACAAAGAAAAAACAATACAATTTTTCAGCTTCACGTTTATTCTGCAGATAGAAGGGTAGGGTAGAGCGAAGAACCTAGTGTTATTTACACGCCGCTCCCCATTTTCTACTCAGTTTTCGAGACACTATATTGTTGAGTGCCGGAACTCTACTGTTACTTTGGCAACAAGACAAAGCTCGAGGTGAATGAAAATAATTTAGATTCTCGAGATGAAATCGAACCCACAGTCGTCTTTGCAGTCAGGAAATGTAATTACTTTGAACTCACAAACAAAATTATTAAATAATTAATGTAATGAATAGCTATTTCACTTAAGTACCTATATTTACATTATTATCTTATATTAACATTTGAAGTTGTTAAATAATTGTAATAAAGAGGACTCCAATAAAAGAAATAAAACATACATTTATATAAAAATATATTTAAGAAAATATTACATAATATTATGACAAATATTTATATAATAAAAACTTAATTATTAAACCACAGCATATTTACTTTTAACATAATATAATTTAGTTTATTTATACTGTATATTAATAATATATGTGTAACATAGTCATATATTATAAAGAATACATTAATATATTCATAATCATTTTGCTGAACTTTACTAAATAACGATATTTGTAAATTGAGTAAAGTTGTGGCAGTCAAGATATAGTAACAAATATAAAAATAAATATTATAAATTTTCCACAAAATTTTATTTCGATTTTAAATTACTATTTCAGAGATTGTATAGGCAATGATCACCAATGTCACGTTTATATTTAAAAATACTTCTAATTTCTGAATAACAATAACCGTATTAAAGGCCTATAGAAATAGCGTTATACATACTGGACCAAGTGTTCCCAACTTTTTCTTGACCAAGGACCACTTTTATATCATTCTTGGTAGCAGGGACCACCATGCTTGTAGGTATAATAAAAATTAACTGTGATAATCAAACAAAAACTTCGCCTTACCATTCCCAGCCATAAAATTTAAATCACTCGCGGACCATATTTAGGCTTCTGCGGACCACTGGTTGGGAACTAGTGTACTAGACAAAGATAATTATTAATGTATTGAAATTGCATCTCCTTCCTTATAGCCAGAATGATTTATAAATTTAGGATTACATTTATATGAAAATATATTATATACTCGTATAATTTTACATTCAATGATTATAAAACTTAAAACGCAATCTTTGAACTCAATAATTTTTAATATCACATTGTTTTCGTTTCTGTTAATTTACTTCATTATTATTTTGCTTTTAGTATTTAGTTTAATTTTTTTCTTGTAGTAACAATTTTTGATGACAAAATCTGTTGGATTCTGTTCAAATAATACTGTACTGCTAAATACAAATATAATATATTTTATCGTATTTGGTCATGGTAAAAACTAGTTTTTTTTTATGAAAGAAACCTTTGTTTTCAAAATCAACATAGAAAATACATGCCCTTTAAGTGGCACATATTTATATAATCACGATACTTTTTTTTGTTATTTTTATTAACTATAGTTAACTATACTATAGTTAAGAAGCTTTTCAGTATAATCGTTTATTTTTGCATATATGCTTACTTTAAACGCCGTTTTTAATTTAACTTAGAATAAATGTGTTGTCAACTTAGTTATAATATATACAACATTATTTCATTTCTATTAATATTTCCAATAAAATCCATGAGTAGAGAAGTGAATAAAATAAAACAAAAGTGAATATAAAAAAGTTTACATAGTTAAACGTTGGTGAATAGATACAAGAAACTATAGAGAAACCTTATAAAATATGAGCAACAATTGTATTTTATTCAATGAAGCAATGACATAAGTTATTTTAATTGAACAGGCTTTCTACTCTTTTTCTTATATTTTTAAAATATTTCATATATATAATTGCATTCATTACTATGAGCTCATTAGTTTACGTTATGTTTACAAATTAAAAAAAAAAGCTGAGTATATGGAGTGTTTCTGACTTAACCATCTTAAATGAAAAACACAGTTTTAATTACATACTTTTTAATTGTATTAGGCATTTCTATAAATGCCTAATACAATTAAAAAGAATGAAATTTTGCCAAAAAAAAAGTGACTGATCGGCAACGTTTCGTAGTATTTTTGTAGTAGTAGATATTTACGTCAAACGAAATACAGTATGGATAGAAGTCAGGAAATGAAAATAATAATCCTACAACTAATCTGTTCATGTATTTTGATTAATTTCTTTAGGTATGTTTGAAATATTTAACCCTATATGCTGCTCCCGTAAAAGGAGCGCTGTCGCTTTCATCCTGTATATTGAGATTTCTTAAAACTTTTTATCAGAATCACTATTTAGGTATTCATGTCGGGATTGAGAGGCCAGTCGTGGCGCAGAGGCACAAAGTGTGCCTGTAAATCCACTGGTTGTGGGTTCGATCCCCACTCGAGGAAATGAAATATTTGTTAACATTTTTATTTTCATTTCTTGGTTGCGTTGAGTTTCGTCACTCAAAACGCAATGCCTCCAGAACTCGGCGGAAAGTGTCTTAACGTTACGTTACAACACATTTACTAATATTTTATACATTTACTAATTTTTTCTGGCACTATTTTTGGTGATCACACAAATATAAAGATCAGCTCACGCCTCGCGGAGTGTACGTCATTACTTCATGGGATAACTATTAATAATATAATTGACGTAAAGCAGCCTTCGTTAAATGTATTTGAACACTTTATTATAATTTGACTTTCCATTACATATTCTACATACACAAAAATAATAAAAAAAATATATTAAAAATAAACTACATCAGTTGATAGAATATAATGCTTCTAAAATCAAATTTGTTATATAAAAAAACATTTGTTTTATTTACATTTACAATCGAAATAAAAGCATTTATTTAAAATAGGATCATTAAAATTTTAAAAATTATTTTAACGCTATGTTAAAGATTTATTAATTTTAAAACTTCCGCCATTTTGTGAATTACTTCAGTGTACATAGAACGCGTCGATATTATGCATTAAGTACAATCTGAAATGACGTATGAAATCTAATTAAATAGTAATTAAATAATAACTGAGTCAGAATCAGTTGTATAATATAGTTAACATTTTTTAAATGTATGAACATTGCTGATATTTTTTTTGAAAAAAAAATAAACAGCTATTAGTCACAGTCGTGTTTTTTTTTAAAAAAAGCCACATGACATTAAATAAAGTTTAAAAAAAAAAAATAATTAAATTCTAAGAAATCATCCCAAAAGTAGAATTGTCTTCCATAAATAGTATAATATTGTATAATTAAAAAATATTTTTTTTATAACAAATTCTTCGTCCAAGAGAAAAAAATATATAAATTTGGCATTGAAAAAGATCTAGATATAACCAATTAAATACAATATATATACATTTAAGCATTTTCACAATTTTTGTGTTAATATGCACTTATTTTTTGACTTTATATAGTATCTCTACACAATTAGGCTTCAAGTTTAAGTCAATAATTATTTATCTGGGAGATAATATTTTTAATCTGCCCAAAGATAATTTAAGAGAATGATCATATCGCAGAAAACTATGGTATATTCTCCTACCTATTAATATTCTTAGTATTATGTTTTTTTCAGTCCAATTAAATAACATTATTAAAGCTCTAGAATATAGGATTTCCCAATCTTTCATATAACCAATCATTTTAAAATAAATAATTATATATTTTCTTTTAAATTCCTTTAAAATATGATTTAATAACGTTAAAAATAATCAATTTTTAATAATTGCACATCCCTATTATGTTCATTAAAAGTATTATTTTCAAACATCACATATAAACGATATAGCCAAGTATAACGAAATCTATCAAAATGTAGTTCATTTCATATATGTATGTAACATGTCTACAATTAAATTCAGTTATAAATAAATATCGGACAAGTAAATCGATATTTAATCGAGATATAATATTTATTCGACTTTACGGATATTTACTCGATACTTTTGGTATCATCTAAAAATTAAGTACAATATAATTATTCTAAACTTGGGGCCAAAAACAACGAATTTGGTGCAGTAGTTAGATTAGCCGATTGGAAGGAACGTTTAATACTAACATTAGGATATTGTCGTCGCCATTCCTGTACCTGGAAATAAATACAAATACATATTTTTTTATAACTATGTTTTTTTAGGAATTATTTATATTTAATCAATAGTATTCTCTCTTGTCAAATGATAATTATTAACATTTTGTATAAAGTGCTAACAACATAAATTTCGTGTATCCAGTTTCTCAGAATTTCAACGTAGCTTGAATAACATAGACGTAAAATCTTGGACAGTTTCCAAGAGCACGAAAAAAAGTATATTACCTTTCACAGTGTAGAAAAACAGTTGAAAGCATGTTAAAAGTATCATACCAAATAACAAGAATATAACATCATGCTCACGACCAAGACAGTTTTATTTTTTACTGCACATATTTACTTGTTTTAAATGTACCTTTCATTTATTAATATATAACATATAAACCTCGTATCATATTTTAATTACCTTCAAAAAAGCGATAGAAAATCAAGTAACTTTTTAAACAAATTATATATTTTGTCTACAAGAATGGAACGGCATTTTATAAAGCAAGAAATGTACATGTCTTTAATACTATTATAAATATATTAATATACCTGAGCTTCATTTATCTGGTCACAAAAGCTAACATCCAGAAGTCTAAGTTGTCGGCATTCCGCCAGGATTCTAAAAAAAATATTAATTGCTCAATTATTTTTATAAAATGTCTTAATATAAGACGTAGTTACATATTAATAATTACATAATAATAATAATATAATACTTTTTTGCACAAATAAGAAGGTGAAATACAGTTCAATTTACACATTAAATATAGTTACAATTTTCAGAGAGAAAAGACAAACGTAATAAATGGTTTTCAATCTCGCATTGGTAACAAGAAAAGAATGTGGCGTTCAGTTCTATCACTAAATAATACCAAGTAATTCAGACGGAAAGTAGAGAACGGAGCGTCTTAACACTAAGTTCACTCTGTCGGGGAGTTACTTTTTCGTTTTTTCTAAACTACTCAGATATAATAACAAATAAAAAAACTCACTCAGAACATATATCAGGTGTAACCGCTCTCACTCCAAGCAAATCTAACTGCGACAATTTAGTCGCTTTAGGTAATAAAGCCCGTAGGTCTCTATCACATATACCTCTTAACGCACCTAAGAATAGCTTTCTTAGTTCACCACCAGTTAGGGAAGATAACCATTCGCCTGAACCACCTGCTTGCAAACTGAAATAGATATAAAATATATTTTCATGAAAGTATACTTATTAAGAAAATAGTAATTTAATGGAACGTGTAAACGTGACGTCACCAACTTAAGAGAACACACACACGCAAACGCACAAGAACAAATACACGCATGCAAATTCGTAGACACACCATAGACACACATACGCACACGCACTCACACACTGGTAAAGATACGCAATGTCTCGAACTAGTACAGCTGAAGAACAGATTGTTTTGACAGATATGCGACATAAAAAAAACTTAAGCTGTACCAAAACTGAAAATTAACCAAGTTTTAAATTGTATTAATTATTCATTAATTGCATTAGGAATGCATTGATCTGTCGTGGTAAGAACAAAGATATTTGAAGATTTTTATGCTAAAAGTAACAAAAATATACAGAGCGTTTTTGTCATCGCCACTTTAAATAAAACCACAATTATAACTACTCACCACTACCACTAAAACCTTATACAATTAAAAAAAATCCTAAAATGAAAATGTGATTTTTCAAACAAAATAATTAATAAAATGATCGTTGTAAAATAAAACTCGTATCTGTCAAAAATGACGCACACAGTCACAAGTATCAAATCGATAACGTCTCATTCTCGAAATGGAGTCGCAGGTAAAGGCGGCAATGTTGAATTGCGTAAAATAATACGAAAGATATCAAGGTATTGAGATATATATACAGGTATAAATAAACTTCGTGAAATGAAAAAAAAAACTTATGTCTAAACTATTGAGGTATCTTGATAAATTTTTTGTTTTGATTTTTTATGAATGTGAAATATTTTACCCATATGCTGTTCCCGTTAAAGGACGCTTACACCCTGTATTTGTATATAATATCATAACACATTTACTCACCACCAACCAACGTCCAATTCTTGTAACTTCCTACAATTACTAAGCGCTCTTAAACCGACCGCTGTTAACGAATATGACTTCCAAAAATCAACTGATAATAAATTCGGACAGTTTGCACCTAATGCCATCGCTACTTCGTCCATGCTTGATATCATTTTACAAGAACCTAGAACGAAATGTAGAAAATTACATACAGTATAGGTGAGACGTGGCCGCCCTGAAGTAATTTGTAGATGAGATGATTTAATTTTAGTATTTTTCTTAATTTTTATTGTTATCTTCTGAATAATACGAAATAGTGCAGTAAGCCCAACTTCAGGACGGCCACGTTTCGTCGATCGTGGTCTATTAATATTAGTAATAATTAGATAATAATTCAGTAATAAACAATAATTTATAATCATTTCTTTGATCAATATAAGTAATAACTGTGTTTGTCTATGAATAACAAAGTTTATATATTTTTTTAAAGTTCATCTGATTGAGCCCAAGGCTATTGTACTATCCTATGATGACTATAACCTAATGTATTATTAGGCATATTTCCCTTTTCAAAGTCTACATTTATTTTGATCACCTACATTAAAAACAAAAAATAACTCTACCAAGATTAAGATGCTCCAAGCCAGGATTAGCCCATACAATAGATACAACAGCTGCAGTCGTTATATGCGTTCTATATACATCTAACCTTTTGAGTTTCGTTAAACTTGATAGACAGGACCATTCTGAACAATCTACAACTGATCTGAGGCATAATTCTGTGAACAAGAAAAATTTTCTTTTAAAAGTTAAAAGTAAATTTAACTTTTAAAGTTATTCTCCTTATCATATTTATATTTAAGTGTTATACAAGAATAGCATTCAAAAGTGGATCAACTAAGACAAATAATATCTGTATCAAATAAAATAAAAAAATATATTATAATATGAAAATATGGTGACCATAAAACATGTATTCTACTAGGTTTATATGAAAAATGTTTACATAAAAATTAAACATACCTTGCAAATTAGGCGAAGTATCTACTATAGCTCTTAGCACTGTATTGTCGACGAATTTGCAACAATTCATTCGTAAATGTGTTAATTCAGCACCGCTCTCTTTCAGAAGTCTGAAACATATATTTTTAAGTAGTCAGTTTTAAGCTGTATCCTGCACACAGCAGGGTAGGCAGAGGGAACCTAGAGTTATGACATTCCGTTCCCCACATTCTGCCGAGTTTTGAGGTATTGCGCGCTGAGCGGCGGAACTCAACGCCGGGCTTTTTGGGTTGCCAGAATTCGGCGGAAAGTGGGGAACGGAGTGTCTTAAAACTAGGTTTCCTCTACCTAACCTGCTGTGTGCGGGATACAGCGTGAAGCTGATTTAATAACTCCAAATATTAACAAAATTCAGTATTAAATACTACTTACAGGCCGTCGTGGCGTAGGGGCACAAGCGTGCGACTGTAAACGCGACGGTTGTGGGTTCGACTTCCACTCGGAGGTATTAAATATTTTATATTCTTATTTCCTCATTTTCGTAACAGGGCAAAGCGCGGCGTTGAATTCCGTAACGCAATTTCTCAGGAAATGCGGGATCGAGGGAACAACGGGTCTTAATGTTAGTTGCCCAGGTTCCCTCTGCCTACACTGCTATGTGCGGGATACAGTGCGAAGCTAAAAAAAATACTTACTTGACAACGTATTGACTTTTTATCATACAGTGACTGCCGCACCAAGAAAGATCCAGTTTCTGAAGGAATTTGCATCGCATAGATAATGTTGCTAAAACCTGCAAAAGTATATAAAAGAGAATATGTAAAATAATTATAAAAGTTAACGCAAATATAGCTAGCTGGAAATCTTGATAATTTCGAAAATATTTAAATTGAAGCGTAATGAAATAAATTTTACTAATATTATACTTTTTGCCACAATACAAGCTAATTACGTTAGCGGCAGACAGATGATTGAAAAAAAACCGAAATGATTTTAAAACTAACTTTATTAATATTTAAAATTAATACAAATTAACCCTATGAACGATGATTCCACTTCGATGTGGGAATATGGAATGGTCATTCTCACAAAAAATATTATTTATTAAATTTATTAAAACATTACGCAATTTCTATATCGACAATTTATTGTATTAAATATAAACTAACGGAAGTTCCACGTAGGCACTTTTCAT
>JAATLQ010034213.1:6616-21554 GCA_013421005.1 Heliconius erato x Heliconius himera
ATATATATATATATATATATATATATATATATATATATATATATATATATATATATATATATATATATATATATATATATATATATATATATATATATATATATATATATATATACTCGAAAAATTGAAAATGGAAATAAAAATGATGCTGAAAAAATACCATAATCGACATCGATAACCGTAACAAATAATTAAACAACATTTTTGGACATTATTAGGAAGAAATGTAGCAGAGAGAGTTTCACTAAATGTTTTTCAATAATTTTACTAACTTATAAAATACAAACCATACCTAATCATAATGATATACGACAAAAGCTTTCTACGCCAGCGTGGTTTACGCAACCACTTTATTTTACGTGAGCTCGCACCTACGGCGAATATTTAATGCGTGCGACGCACCGACGCTGATTAATCATTGAGTGAATAATTATTATCGTACAGTACCTTGATGGAAGATGAACGTAAATTGCTAAAATTTGAGACCGTTCGTGGTGCAGAGGTGCGTGTTTGTACACGCGTCAGGTTGTGAGTTCGATTCTCACTGAGGAGAAATGAAATATTTCATATTTTCAGTTCTTCGCTCTCATGTTGAGACAAACCGCGACGTTGAGTTTCGCCACTCAATATACAATTCATCTGGAGTTCGGTGGAAAGCAGGGAAAGGAAGTGTCTTAATAGGAACGATGTGACTTCCCAGCCTCCTTTTGCTTACCCTGGTATGAGTGGGATACAGCGTGAAACTAAAAAACGCTTAAAATATCTAGCTGGCTGGTTATTTATTAACATTTAAAACCTTTAGAGGAAGGTTTTTACTGACTTAACTTTATTTATTTTTTTCTGTGAAGCTTTTTACCTATTTTACTATAATGTACAATTTTTACCTATATATGTATTGTTATGTTTAAGTCATTTTTATATTTTTTTTCCTCTATGATCATACAATTCTAATTATGATTTCAAATCTTCACCTTTATTGTAAAATAGACAGATAAAATCTAGTATGAAAGACACTCAGTTCGCCACTTTTCGGCTTATTTTCGAGACATTATTTGTTGAATTGCGGAACTCAACGCATTGCTTTGCCTTTTTACCATAGGAAGGAAGTTTTAATAAATCAGTCCACTCCTCCAAGTTGGAATCGAATCAGCAACCGTTGTATCACATGCTCTCTATAAAATTAGGATCTGTTTGTACAAAACACGCTATTCTGTCAATTCTTATTCATATTTAGATAAAAAGGCCAATTTCGTGGAGCTCGATGATTACATTCATACATTTGTATTGCCTTATACATAACATCCAAAAAGCTCAATTTCAGGACCCATTTATAAGCGAGAGACAATGTACCATCTGAGTGGGTTACTTAGAACGGTATCGTATTACGTGCGTGTATTTGGACAAAACTATGCATTATGTTTACAACAATAAGCTGAGATTTTTATAACATAATCTATACTAATATTATAAAACTGAAGATTTTGTTTGACTGAACCCAGCAACGGTTAAATCAAGTCTTATGAACTACTGCATCAGTTCAGGATACAGTTTTTTTTATCATCAAATGTTTTGGTCAAACATAAAAACTTTCACAAAAAAGGAGGAAAAGCGCCTATGGCAACAATAAAAAAACGGGTTAAGTGTGTTTCGGACTTTGGAGGTTTTGTACCAATTTCAGAATTGCGAGAGTCAATAGTATAACACTTTATTGACTTTTTTATTAAATGAATTACAGTTGTAGCTTTGTAATTGTTTTGTCTGTAATATATAAGTACATACATTTTATTTAATTTTTTGGATTTTTTCCTTTATATCTGTTGCAAGTTCTCCATTTGAGTTGATTCTATGCAGCCTCAAGATGAATGATCTTGACAGACTACTGATCCTATAAGAACAAAATAATGATCCTATAAGGGTTTCGTCTCTTTCTTTTGACGTACGGAACCCTAAAATTACTACAATTTATATTTTCAAATCGGAAAAATAAAAATAATTAACAGTAATTACAGTATTATTTACTGTCGCGTGTACGATCAAGTACTCTCCTGCTTTTAAATAATGTCGTACAATGGCGTCATACCTATTAATGATTTATAACATGTACCTACGCACGTGTTATTAATAAAGTTTTTTTAGCTTCACGCTGTTTCTCGCATAAAAGAAACTTAGAGAAAGTTAAGACACAACATTTCCCACTTTCCATCGAATTTTTCGAGACATTGTGCTTTTAATAGTGAAACTTAACGCTGCTCATTATTGTAACATGTAAACCAAATGCAATGTGAAAATCGAACTCACTATCATCATCTACGAAGAGCACGCTGACCTTCTATGTTCGAACTCCTTAAGAATTTTCTAATAGTAAAATGTAAAAAGAGACACTTTATTTTATGTGTCTAAAGTTGTGGAAAAAACGAGGGTGTGACAGATAGACGGACTGACATGGCTAAACCGAAGGATCTTGGTAAATCTACTGTTAATATATATACTTATGTATGTATTATTATTGGAAACCCTATAAGTGTTACATAATCAAAATAATCCAAAGACTGTATACTTTTACAAAATATTACCATTGCGGTTTTATTTATGGAGATGTCGTTTACGATAGCGACGATGAGATGAGACGACGATTAAGAGTCGAGTGTCGATGAGTTCCGCCACTCAACACAGCTTAAGTTAAATCATATAAATATAACAATTAAATAACTTAGGTGTAAGCCAATTATTAATAATAACAAGTACCTGTCTATGAAGGAGAAACGAAAAAAAAACTTAACACAACAACTCTAGCTGAAAGCAGAGCGGAATTTCGATACTTGATTCTCTTTGCTTACACTGCTTTGCAAGCCAAAGTGTGATGCTGCAGGAGTCCCTTATTCATCCCCAAAAAATTGACAATATCTTGAGAATAATAAACGACTTTAAACTATATTTTTACACGACTTTTTTCCGTTTTTGCACTCCAGTAATAGTTGGGCCGTTTCATGGAGTTCGATCACAATCGTGATTCCGCCATCCCTTCATCACTGTCAAACGTGACTGGGGTAAAGAAAACGTGTCAATATACAATAGGAATATTCATTTATCTTAGTTTAATAGTGAAAGTTTTATTTCTACGTGCATACTGATCATTTTTGCTGTTAACATTTAGAGAATAGATACTCTGTTATACATTTTAAGCATACCTTAGGAAAATCTATCAGAAAAATGTATTTTATAAATTTGAGGAAGCTGAATTTAGTGTATCAACGAATCTAAAATATATTTTTAGCATTATGCATAATCACTGTCTTCTTTGCATAACTCTTTCGGTGTTCTTTTTACTTTAATTTTTTTTTTTTAAGAAAAAAACAAACATGTAACAATCCTTCCAAAAGCAAGCCTAGGGCTACAACATACCACCCACCACGAGCGCACATTGTCAGGGCTTCCCCCCGCGCCCTAAGGCTTTGCGCATCAGTGCGTCTCCACTGGTGTACTTAGTGGCGAAGGGTGCGGTGTTGGGAACCGGCACCAAACACATTATGTCAAAAATGGCGGAATGTGGAAGATGAAGCTATAAATAGCTACATGTGTGGAATAGGATAGTATTTCATCATATTTATTAAAATATTCATGTTATTTTTACTTTCCCTTTCAGATAGATTAAACATACAAAATATTGCATAAAGCATATATTTATTTTGAATTGTATACCCAATCAAATGAATTAATTATATTATTAAAATTTTGACAATTTAATCTCCAGCCTTGGTCAAAAAAGACAAAAATTGCTTACAAAATAGCATTTTGAAATTTAATTATTTAATTTGATAAGCACGGGATAAGGAGAGAGGTCCTAGGAATCTTAAGAAGCTCTGTAAGCGAAAAATAGGGAATTTTTCGCCCAGAGAGCGTTTACCGTTACACGCTTGTGCCCCTGTGCCACGATTGGCCTCTAGCCTTTATTGTTATCATTATTTAATTATTTATTACGCTATACAAATTTCAAATACTAAAACAATATGTTTTGGGTAATAATATTAAATTCAACAAAACGTATAGATAGAATCAGCTCTTCTTGTAATCTAATCACAAGCGAAGGGTCCCAAACCAATTTCAGTCGTATACCGATATTAAATAAAGCCACCTGAATGTACAATTGTAACGTTTGAATAGCGGACACGGATTGAGGTCGAATTACGTACTTGGGTAAAATTTCTACAAAACTCTCATATTGGTTTGGACCCTTAGAAATAAGGTTTCGCTATACAAATTACATTGGCAGCAGTCTTTTTTTAGGATTTTTGTTAGATTAGGATAATATTAGAACATTTCAAACAATTTATGGTTGTTTCTTATTTTTCTTGATTTTGAAGTTCAATTTTTAAAAATGTTTCTATTCTAAACTGTTAGTTTTGTAACAATTAATTTTAAAAAAATTAAAAATAACATCAAAAATAAATATATCATTTACGCCACAATTCTCCTAAAATTAAAAATTAAAAATATTAAATTAGAAACAATTCACTCTGAAACTAAATATAAAACCGCTAAGCTACTCTACCCTATACGAATTTTAACTATATGAAATATTAAACATCGCCTGCAACTACGGCAACCTTCGATACTAACTTTGAATCTTCAATCGGACTAAGTTACCGAAGTTCAGAATTAATTTGGGTCGAACAACTTTGACTTTAATGGGTGTTATGTTAGAATTGCTAGAACACGTTTATTGATATTTAAATGGAGTTTCCTATTCTAATTCATGATAACACAATTAACAATACCCTCTTCTACAAGAAAACAAGCTTGGTTAGCGTGGTTGCTCCGCTTAAGCTGCTTCGCTTATTTCAAAATAATTTTCTAGGTCTCTGTACAATTTAGTCTGATTGAAGATTCCGAGGAATTCATGCGCCACTCAGCACGCTTAATCTAATCTATATATATATATAAAAGGACATGTACCTGACTGACTGAGGTAAGACGCACGCACAGCCGTAACCGCGGTGCGTAGAAACGTGAAATTTGGACAGATGTTTATTTTCATAATCTGGACATATTTCTAAAGGGATGAAATAGGGGCTGAAAATTTGTATGGATTGTTTTTTAAATCGGCACTGATTTTTATAAAATTTGAAATTCAGACAGGTCCAAATAAGGGGTTGAAAGTTTATATGGATTTTTTTTTAAATCGCCACCGATTTAAAACTGTTCAAAATATTTTATTGAACATGTGTTTCGTGGTTTTTTTTTTAGAATTCACCCCTAAGGGTGCAAATAAGCGGGCAAAGCTGCGCGCGCGCACTAGTATAAAATAAATAATATACACTACGTTCCCGGATTCTCTCTGCCTATCCTGCTATGGATGTGATACAGTGTATCTTTACATGAATAAAAAAAACAAAAATAAAAGCAAAACAACGAAATTAATACCTAATCAAAACGTTGAACGTGAATTATTTAAAATAGAAAACCATATAAATGTCACCGAATGGACAATTATTTGTTTTCAAACCTTTAAGGTACTTATCGCGTTAAAGATTGACCGCCCCTTCATCAGAGTGCGACGTGACCTGAGTTAAAATACCGACTGAGTTTATGTTCCTTTTATATAACCAATGTTAATAATAATACTTATGTTCTCATACAATATGTTTTCTTTTTGTTTTTATTGATTTTTTTGGCTTCGTTCTTTAATTTTAAGGTGGTCTATGCCTCTCGCGTCTTTCTCCTTATCCACTATCATTGATTATATTATGGAAAGAAAAATAAGTTCAATATATTATAATATATTTTGGTGAAAAGTAGATAATGGTATCTACTTTTCACCAAAATAGAGATTTTGCTCTGCTATGAATTTATTGTTTAACTGAAGTAGCCAAATTCCAATATTTTTTAATATTAATACTCTTAAAAGTGCAATTCACATTTACAACCAACTTATATAGGCTGACTTACTTGTATAGACACGAATTGCAACACAATTTTAGTAATTAATATAAAATATTGATCCGAAATCTTATGTGCGACTTCAATTTCCGTTTAACTCGCTAGCAAATATCAGGATAATTATTAAACAAATTGAAATTTGGAACGCTCTAGTTTATTATTAGTACCTTTTTGTATTTGAAAATCCATATATCGAAGATAATTCTCGGCTATATTAAATCACCTTAATTACTTCATGTAAGTCTGCCAGAATGACTTAGTACAAAGTTACTCTAAAGCCGGCCGTTATTACTAATATAACTATTTATAGCATTTAGAATGTGTTATACACAAGTCTATGCCACAAGGCTAGATAAAGCCGCAAGTTAAGTTTGTGCCGTGTGACCCGGCCTAGAATCGAATCCACCTGTATTGGAGATGTTGTAAGAGGCAACTAAAGTATGTGTGGTAGAGTCACGTCGCCAGCAATGGCAACACGCATGGGCAGACTCCACTGGATCATTACCACCCCCGGCATTTAAAACCGGCGTGAAGTAGTGGCTTTACGCCACTGCGTTTCGCATCAGGTAATGCCGGGCTCCTTAAAGCAACACGCAGGCAACGCACCTGTAGCTCCTCTGGAGTTGCACGGGGCCGTGGGCGGCGGTAATCACTTACCATCAGTTGACACGAACTCTCGTTTGCTTTGTCTTTTCCATAAAAAAAAACTAAAGCTGACCCTTATTATAAATATAACTACTAACTACTAACTTATAGCATTTAGAATGTGTTATGCACAAGTCTAGACCACAAGGCTAAACAAAGCCGCAAGTTATGGTAGTATCACATACTTTTAAAGTAAAGCAATCGTTCCACCGCTCTACGATTCAGCTACATACATCTAAAATATCACTTTAAAACGTACGCGGCAATTCTTTA
The DNA here is from genome assembly GCA_013421005.1 of Heliconius erato x Heliconius himera. Lineage (NCBI taxonomy): Eukaryota > Metazoa > Arthropoda > Insecta > Lepidoptera > Nymphalidae > Heliconius > Heliconius erato x Heliconius himera. The sequence goes on from JAATLQ010034213.1 coordinate 13,472, forward strand.
CGAGTTTAGAATAATTTACTTGACAACATTTGTTGCGGGACACCGAAATAAACAGAGTGTGTCACGAAATAATGTTATTATTTATATGTGAGATTTCCATGACGGATACAGTGCTGTCTGTGTATTTGTATGCTTAAATGTAATGGATGAGATGGTTTTTATTTTGTAAATTTGTATTTTTTAATATTCTTTTTTGTTTTTATTATTCGTTTTTGTTTTGTTTTTAAATTGTGATGTGATGTCCCTCTATAATACACAAAGGTACGAAAACTTCGAGCGTTTCCTACTTATTTACTAGAAATCGGTTAAAGTTAATTTATGCATCCCAAATTGCTTTGTGTAAATTGTGCCAACATAAAAAGGTTGAAATCAAAATAAAGATCAGAAACACTTCACATCACATCACTAAAAGGAATCTTAAATATTTCTTTCTTAAAAACCTAAATTAAATTGAGTTATTACAAACTTTTTAATAACTGCTAGAAAATGTGGACGGATAATAAAAAAAATTACTTATCACACAATTACATTACACATAATTATATATATTCTATGTAGTTATAGTGTTAAATATATTTATAAATCACCTACCTATATCTTCATTTGTTTTGATAAACTTCGCGAAAATTAGATATTTTATCTTGATAAATTACTGAATTTATTAAACTTAAGTTAATTGTTTTGAGCTTGCTTTACACACCCACTACAAGTGGGTGTGTAAAGCTCAAAATGTACCTGCTGCTAGCTACTCTATTTTATCATTCTTAGATCTAAAGTAACGATAAAATAATAGGGCAATAGTTAATTGCGATACTTGCAAGACTCTTGCTGCAAAACCAAGACCAGGTGTATTGGTACAAGACAAAGGCCAAGACCGAGACTGACTAAGTCGTCTTGTTCTTGCATTTTGGCACCAGTAGTAACGAGGCTAAGCGAGGCGTTAAGTTCCGCTACTCAACACGCAATGAAAACGGAGTGTCTTAACACAAGGTTCTCAGTTAATCTCTACCTACCTCTTCTCATGGAGCGTGAAGTAAAAAAAAATACTACTGTTCTTTTTAGTCAAGAAACGTAAAAATATTTTATATGAAATAAAATCAATATATATTATTATTCTTAGGTACATATTTTACATTACCCATTTTTACAAGTGCGCAATGCGGGTATAGATGACCTACCTATCTACATATAGATATTATTTTCTTATTATATTAGTAAGCCTTCATTGGAGTATGTTGGAGTTTTAAATTATATATTTTTTGATCAGCTTCACGTTGTATCCCGCACACAGCAGTGTAGGCAGAGGGAACCTAGTGTTAAGACACTCCGTTCTCCACTTTCTACCGAATTCTGGAGGTATTGCGTGTTGAGTGTCAGAACTCACCGCCGCGCTTTGCCTCGACACCAGAGCGAAAAAATGGAAATATTAATTTAAGTAAATATTTCAATGTCGGACACCCACAACCAGTCGGTTTTACAGTCACACTTTGTTTCTGCCTACCCTGCTAGGTGCAGAATGCAGTGATGCTAAAAAACATAAAAGGCCGCCGTGGCACAAGAGAACAGAATTAGGTGTAACTAAGCGTGATGGGTCTGAGTTCGTTACCACTCAAGGGTAAGTAGTACTTAAATTATTTCCATTTCCCCTACTCCGATAGACAAACCACGGCGTTGAATTCCGTATAAAACAAAAGCTTTGTAAGATTATAACTGACGTTCATCATTACTTTATATTCCATCGCAAAATAATAATTTTTAAAAAAAAGTAATTGCTTATTCAAATACTCAGATTTAAATTGAAATACCATTTTTATAAAGTATGAAAAATTTAAATTTTACCTTTGATATAATTTCAAAAGCAATATTTTAGTTAAGCGAAAGTTTAAAATTTCACTTAAATATTTCTCTATAAAATATTAGAGATAAAAAGACCTGTAATAAATAATTTCATCTATTCTAAAGTAGTATTAAAATTAACGTTTTCACTTTTAATTTATTATTATACTAGTCATCGCTCGTAATTTTACTAGCGCGGACTTTGAGATTTGAAATCGAAAGTTCTGATTTTTCCGGTTCCCATAGAAAACTCGGAAAATCCTCTTATAGTCCACCTTAGCGCTCCCTAGAATACCTATGTATTATACATGCCAAATTTTAATTTTCTAAGTTTAGCAACTAAATGGAAGAGTTTTATATATAAGAATATAGCTTGATTCAGACTAGATAAACAGCCTATTAGTTTCTGTACACTAGATGGTTGTGGTGTTGTGGTGAGGTGAGATGGTGGAGCAAGACAAAGTTTCCAGGAAAACAGAGTACGGCGTTAAATTCCGCCAATTAATACGAAAAGGCAGAAAGTTGAAAAAGGAGTACCTTAGGCTTATTATCCCCTCAAGCGGAATTCGTATAAAAGTAGAAAGTAATTATATTTTAATATTTAAACTATGTTAATGAACAAAACATATAATACTTTTCAAGCTAACAAGAGAAAATACAATCCTCTGTTCCATTATGATTTTCTAGTGCAAGCCTTCCGGCTACAGTCAGTTAAAATAAACAAATTGAATAAGGATATTTTAGTATTAACTATGAAACTCTCTAAATATCGAATATCTGCAGCATTACAGTCGAAGCAATCTTTTACAATGATATTATTATACTGAAGAGTTTGTTTGTTTTAACACGTCAATCTCAGGAAGTATACTAATTCTAAAATTCTCTAAAATCATTACCAGAGCGAGGAAATGATAATATTAAATATTTCATTTCCTCGAGTGGGAATCGAACCCACAACCAGTCGCATTAAAAATCGGTATTAATTACGGCAGTAATGGCAGCACTATGCATTTATATTGTTTCAGTTACTATGTGGTGTAGAGGAAGATATTTTAATAGTATAGTTTTCTTAATTATTGTAAAATATTTTATAAATTATTAAAGGCCCTCGTCTCTTACGGAGTAGTTGTCCTGCCGATACAGTTGTAAAGTATAAGTGTTGATTGCTGTAGAACAAACATTATAAATAAATAAAAATAAATCAATCAGCTTCACGCTGTATCCCGCACACAGCAGGGTAGGCAGAGGGAACCTAATGTTAAAACACTCCGTTCTCCACTTTCTACCGGATTCTAGAGGTATTGCGTGTTGAGTGGCAGAACTCAACGCCGCGCTTTGCCTTGACACCAGAGCGAAGAAATGGAAATATAAATTAAAGTAAATATTTCATCTCCTCTAGTGGAGATCGCATCCACAACCTACTTAGTGCCCCTGTTGGCACAGGGCTGACCGACCGACTGACCTCAACATTAACAAATAACATTACAAAGATTGTAATAAAAAGTAAATATGGTTGGTTTTTGTATTTATTCCCCTCCGTCCAATATATAGGAGATAACAGTCCTCTAGCGGTTATTGAACCCTATACCATAATGTATACAATCTTGACTAACTGAGTCACAGTGTCAGTGTCACATAGCTACGAAAGCTCGGTATTGAAAGTAAATTCTCAAAACATACGTACAATGTATCTACATTTATTCGGAACAAACACGTCGGTTAGTTGCGGCGTGTTTAATCACACGAGCTTGTATAATGAAACACCAACAATTATGTAGCTACGTACTGTTAGTTTGTTAAATGTTTAGTATTAATTTGTTTTATTATCATATAATACTAGCTTTTTGTTTGAATATAGTACTAGATTTTTTGCCCGTGGCTTCGTCTGTATGGTATATAGTCTAAAGCCTATTTCCTGCCTATAAGTAGAATAAACAACATATATATATTTTTTCAATTTTAATATGTAGTTCCCGAGATTAGAACGTTAAACTAAATAAATGATAGTGCTTTATGATGTTACTATAGATAATGTTGATCAATAAGTAAAATATTGATTTAAGTAAGCGTGCGACTCTAAACGCGACAAGTAGCGGATTCGATTCCCGGGGGATCGGGATATAGGGATCGGAAGTGTCATAATGGGCTTGGAGTACCTACCCTGCTGTATGTGAGATGCAGCATGAAGCTAAAAAATAAGATTTTCTTAGCATAACGCTTTATCTTGCTCAGTAAAGTATGTAGAGAGAACCTAGTGCCTCTATACTTCGTTCTCCGTTATCTGCCAGAATTTGAGATCACATGTTGATTGGTGGAGGAACTATTTAGTTTGTTTTTGTAGCTTCACGCTGTATGGCATCCCGCATATGCCAGGATCAATTCTAGTTCTTTGATAGAGGCTGTAGCTTTGTGGCACAGCTGCAGTCCAGGTTCTGTTTGTAAGGAAGGAAGGAATAAATTATTTTAATTTCCTCGTCTTCGTATTAAGACAAAGAGCGGCGTTGAGTTCCGCCATTCAACAAGCATTGTCTCTGAACTTAGGTGGAAAGAAGAGAAAGGACCCTTTTTTCTGTGTATCTTGCTAAATGTTGCTAAAAAACGATGTCTAGATAAGACTACATTTTTTAAATTAATTATAAAGTTTAGAACTTAAAAAATATATTTGTATTATATTTCAAGAAAAAAGACGTTTTAAAGTATCTAACTAGACATGTCTAAAACCACACAAAGCTTGGCTGTATTCATTTATAAAATGATCATAAAGAAATCTTAAACGAATTTGTATCAAAGGCCTTTGTAGCCATTGATTAAGAATTCCAATTGTTATCATTAATTAGAATATTTTCAAGAATTTTCAAGATTTGTATAATAATATAGCAATTGTTAGACTCTTTACTTTACAGAGCTTTATGTCTCAAAGAAGTAACAAAGTATTTATAAAAATAATAGCTCTCACTGTCCTGTGCAGAGATAGTCAAACAAATTTTACTGTATATTTTTTTTTAGCTTCACGTTGTATCCCGTATACAGTAGGATAGGCAGGCATAGCAGGCTAGTGTAAAGACACTCCATTTTTCATTTTCCGTCAAATTCTGGAAAGAAGGAAGGCAACGCTGCACTTCGCCACTACAACATTTCATTTCCTCGACGTCGAACCCACAACCTGTCGTGTTTTCAGTCACACGCTTTTGCCCTGTGCAACACTAAGGCCGAAGATAAATAAAACAAAACTTATTTTTTTATATATAAAAATATTTTGTTAGCAAAAGTGGGATTGATCAAATCCACTGATCTCTGCTAAGTACGATGCTTATTTTTAAATATATATCACAGGTAAATGAACCCGACAGCTTATTTTCGCTCTAAAGGTTTTCTGGAAGAGATGGCACTTTGTTTATAAAATAGATATGTCTTTGCTTATTTAATATATTGTGGTGTACAAATAAAGTAATAATAATAACGGAGGTTGATGATAGTGGATAATGCTTAAGAGGTATACAGAGACCCATAGGCCTTAGGCTCTGTGAACATAGAGTCAAAGGCCCATTTCAGACTAACCCGATAAAGCGTGTAGCTGAAGAAACTATTTTTATACAAATATTACTTTACTTATTAAGAAAACGTATAATTTTTTTACACATAGCGAGATTTGAACCCACTCCTCTTTGGAAACCGTCCAAGTTTCCAACGAGGCGGAGATTCAAATCCCGCTACGTTCATATTTTTATACATTTTGATAATAAATATTTTTATTTCCTAAATGTGAAATAACACTTTTAAAAATGTAAGAAATATTACTTTTATTAAAATAAATGTATTTTTTGAATTACAAAATATATTCGTGTATACAAATTCTAAAGTCTATGCAAAACTAAGTTTGAGCAACACTGTTCAAACTGTTTGCCAAGTCTAAGATCTCGTGCCAAGTCGCTAGTAGAGAGGTCATCATCTTTTGTGCTTTGCTCCTTGCATTTAAAACAAGTTTTAATAGTGAAATATTTGGCAGCTCTCTTTAAAGTAAGTGTATGAATTTTTATGCATAGTACAATATTTAAAATATTTTCTCAACAAGATTAAGCGCGGCGCAAAGTTCCACTACTCAATACGTCATGACTCGAAATTTTTGTGGATAGTGGTGAACGGAGTGTTTTAGTAATAGGTTTCCTCTATATAAGCTGCAGGTGTTATAATAAAAACAAGAATGACGCGGCGTTAAACTCCGCCTTTCAAGGTGCAATGTTTTGAAAATTGAGCGGGAAGTGAAGAACAGATTGTCCCTACACTAGTTTATCTATGCATACTCTACCAGGCGGGCTAAAAAGCTAGGTCAATTAAGTTATATTATACTTCTCTTGATCCGTCAATTTATGAATGGATGGATGGATCTCTTTATTTTTCGTCTGTTTCGAGCAATTTTATGTTGGAAGTCTTTATACCATGTTTTACTTATTAAACTTATAGTATAGTTTTTATATGGTTGCGGCGTTGAGTTCCGCAACTCAGCACTCAATGCCTGCAGAATTCGGCGGAAAATGGGGAACGGAGTGTCTTAACACTAGGTCCCCTTTGCCTATACTGCTGTGTGTAGGTTACAGCGTGAAGCTCATGTTTTTTTATTATATTGTAAAATTGTCATTAATGAGACTCAAACCCACAACATTTATTTACATTAAAAAATTGCATAAATTACTTGTTTTACTATTAAAAAATCGATCAAGTTACTTACTACCTAGAGAAGCCACTTCCAATCTAATTCGAAGTAGGATTTTAGGTTTAATAGCATGTTCGTTAATACGTGACTCAACATAATCCTACTAATTGTCCCACAGTCGTCGTATTACAATAATCTAGTTAGTGAGCTCTATAGAACATTCTTGATGTGATGAATAAATGTCGTCTGTTATTGGCCAGTCGTGGCGCAGCGGCTCGAGGTGTGACTGTAAAACCGACTGGTTGTGGGTTCGATCCCCACTCGAGGAGATGAAATATTTACTTAAATTTATATTTTCATTTTCTTCGCTCTGGTGTCGAGGTTAAGCGCGGCGTTGAGTTCTGCCACTCAACACGCAGTGCCTCCATTCGAATTCGGCAGAAAGTGGGGAACGGAGTGTCTTAACACTAGGTTCCCTCTGCCTACCCTGCTGAGTGCGGGATACAGCGTGAAGCTGATTGATTGATTGATTGATTGATTGTTATTGGTATAAGTTAAAATATAGTTGTATAGGATACTTTATATCTATTTTATTTTATTTTCAGCTCATACGGGATATAGTGTGAAGCAAATTTTTCAGACTTTGCGTGCTGTGTGGCGGATTACAACGCAGTGTTTTGGTTTGTTACCAGAGGAAGAAATTAAATTTCTCCGAGTGGGAATCGAACCTGCAGCCGTTTGTAGTCTCACGCTGTCACTGTGCCGCGATGACCTCAATATACAAAGCAGAGAATTAAGTCACCTATTGTTAGATATTTTGTTGTTATATATAAAAAATGCCGATTGATGTTTTTTAACATCCCTGTTTTCAGTCTCTGCCAGAACTCGAGACACTCAAGTTGAGTGACCGAACTCAACACTCTTAACGAGAGTGTTTTGTAAATGGGAATTTCTTATATATAAAAAATATTATTAATTGTTAAAAAAGTATAACAATACTTTAATATATATAAATATTAAATATTTGATAGCCACTTGTGTCTTCCGTCTGAATATTCATATCCCACTCATCAAAAACATAACTGTAAAATGAGGGCCAAGTTCAGTAATATGATATATGCCTTGGTTGTTGACTTCAGAATAGTAGTAGTTTTCATATGAATTTTTAGTAGGCTTGTATGCCATGAATACATTCATTTGTATCGATATTTTTTCCTTTATTTTTTTTTTCAATATGTAATTTATATCTCTATCTCTATATCTTATAAAATAAGAACGCATTTCGTCTCTGTCTGGCCTTTCTAAGCGATCTTCTTCTAAACCACCCAACGGATTTTGATGCGGTTTTCACCATTATGTAGAGTATTTCTCAGGGAAGGTTTATATATCGTTTATTATATGTATATTTTATTGTAATTTGACATAAATATGATAAATGTGCATAAAGTCCTACCCGTTGAGACACTTTCACGCATGCGCTGCTTTAATGGTAAGTCCTACATGAAAATAATGTACTAGAGTATTATTCCTCTTAATAAGATCTACAAAAAAGTCAGCGACAGCATATTTGTATCTTCTAAGGATAACATACAGTGA
>JAATLQ010034214.1:0-21561 GCA_013421005.1 Heliconius erato x Heliconius himera
CTCCGTGGCATATCCGGCCGCCCGAGGTCAGACGTCAGATGACTTCCGAGGGACTTTCTATCCTCCTCCAAATGCGACTCATGAGCCTTGCATTGATCCTTGGTCGTTTAAGCTGGACCTCCCTCAGGAAACCGAGGGTCTCACCTGACTGAGTTGACCGCCTAGATGGCATTTGATATTCTTTCCAATACCATCCCGCACGCCTCTCTCTGTGTCTGCTCTAGAGCAGGTTATCGCTAGAGACCACGGCCATGGAACCAACGCCCAGATGTCGTTCGGAACTACTACGGAGATGGACAAGAGAATGCTTCAATTCTGCGCCTGGCTCTATAGTAAAGTAAATTTAGAAGCGATTGCACGTATTTTGGAGTTATCCAATAATTATAATGTATTTCGTCGCGGCATTGTTGGTTACATCTTTCGTTTAAGTATTTTTGGGTAAGAGAATAGTAGGTAGTCTGTTGTTTATAATTTCTTTCGTTTAAGTTTTCTGTTGTTTGTGTCATGTGTTTTTTTAAACAATTGGAACATCCTTATTGAAGCTACGAAAATGTAGGTTGCATTAAGGTTTCAATAATTTTTACATTAGTAATCTTAAGTGCTTTGCAAACATAGGTACATTATATGAATAATTCAGTAGTTAAAGCGGGCGAAGCCGCAAGCGGGTCGCTAGTATTGTATAAAAGCATACAGTACAGCACAGCTGTAGACAGAGCTAACTAATATTCATAGAATACACACCATAAGAACGGTGTCTTAAGACACTGTTTACATTTTCAAAACATGTTGAGAAACGTAGAGTGGCGGAACTCAACGCCGCATTTCGTCTACGAATCACGAAAATGATAATGATCAATTTTTCCGAGTGAGGATTGAACATACAAATCCACATCGTATTTAAAGTCACACACATGAAAGTGTAATAAAATAAAAAAGGACATACATTTTTTTGAGATAAGCTACAATTATTTAATCTAAGCTTTTAAATTATCCTTATTATATTCCTACAGTGTTACATTAGGGTCGCAATTGCCGGTTATTCGAGGATGTCGAGTCGCATGTGGAGTCGCATGATACGAGGTTCGTGGCTATAAATTAAATATATGTGAATTGCTTTTTAATATATATTTTTTTATCTTTGCGCTGTACCGTATACAGGATGGTAGCCAGAGGGAACCTAGTGTTAAAGCACTTATTTCCCACGCACCATTGAATTTTCCCCGTATGGGATTCAAATCCTTATTTATAATTTTTTGTGATATTATTTTATTTATGATTATTTATCCAATCAGTAATAGACAGAGTACCTAAACCTAAGATACTCGTATAAAAACTAAGATGATAGAGAAATTAATCACTTTAGAAATTTAAATATATGAAATAGAAAAGTAATATCTTAAATGCTTTAATTTACATACTAAAAAGTAAACGCTAGCACGTTAAGCCCCATGTCCACGGTTCCGCCCACCATTCGAGAAGGAACATGTTACTGTTAGTGCAATAAAAGATCTTTAACTCTTCAACCCACGTACAAAATGAATTAATTAGATTCAATTGATAATTGCATTAATTAAATTGCGAACGCGTTGATAAAAAGAATGAATATGATTAATTTTAATTAAAATAAACGATTGATAATTTTATATATTTTTCAAGTTTCACGTTTTTTACACATAGCAGGGTAGTGTGTGTTAAATTTGTGTTAACAGTTAAGGCACCCCATTTCCAACTTTTACAATATTTTTTCGGGACACAGCGTATTTAAGTGGCGAAACAGAACGCCGCGCCTTGTCTACCAAAAAAAAATTATAGATAATCCCTAATTTATATATAAACTACAACTGTCGCGTTCACAGTCGGGATATTTTTTTAAGTAAAACATTAAGCTTAAATTTGCTTTAAAAAATTAAAATTATAGATATGGAGAGATAATATTTTTCAGCATGCTATATTCACTCTAGACTAGAGCGAGAAAAACGAAAATATTAACCATTTCATTTCCTCGAGTGGGAATCGAACCCACAACCACAACTGGCCTCAACGTATAGCTACAACAACAAAATCCATACATATCCATATATCTTGTATGAAAATTCATATTCCTCAGACACGTGACATAAGCGCCAGTAATAATACATCCGTAACCCCAACATGAATGAGCTCAAACAGAAATGATGAGCGCTCGTAAATTATTTAGAACATTTGCGAGTTGTACGCATTTGTTACAGTGTTGCCAACTTTTGATCTACTCTTGTCGTACAGATGGGTATATGGGTATGGGTATGGGTACGTGGGAGGATCGTTCTTTGATATAAGCTTTGTCGTTTTATATGGAAAATGTTGATCAAATACTAAGTAAAAATCATTCATATTACGTGTATTGTATTTCATTGGCGACGTGTAAGTAGTGAGTTGTGTTTTTCGTTGTGTATATTTTTATAATATTAGAAAGTGTAAAATTACAAAATTTATAATTATTTTTTTTTATTTCACTAGGGACTCAAACAGACGGGTTTGAGTCTCTATATATAGCTTAAACTTATTTTTATATTATACCCAAAGGACAATATATTAATATTATTAAATAAATATATTCTTAATAAAAGGTATCCTATGTACTTTCTAATACCTCTAAAATTCAGTAGTTTTGGAGTGAAAACGTAAAAAACAAAACAAACTTACATTCATATAATATGAAGTATCTTGATAGTAGAGAATACAATAAGTTTTGGAAAAATCAGGTTGTTTGATTAGAATTGTTTAAATCATATTTTATTTAATACCCCGAGCAGTATCGAACCCACAACTATCGCGTCTACATTTAAACGTTGCCCCAAAACAGACTATTAACTGAGTAATTTCATATAAAGAATATCATTCATCGAGAATATAATTCCCATATATTTCATGAAAAAAAAAACAATAGTAACCTACGAATAAAATATTACCTACACACAGCGTTATAAATCAAGGCGTCCAATCTAAAAGTCCGAGGAGAATAAAGGGATCTACGGAAAACAAGTAAAGGGATCTGTAATACGCGCACCAGAAACAATCTTTACACGAACGGTAGAGGTATATTTTTGTTTTAGGAATATTATTTCATATTAATTTTCATGATATTTTCACGTGTTGAGATTTTTCACGCTTTATCCCGTATAAGGCAGAGATTATTTAGTGTCAAGACACTGTACTTCACTTTCTGCCCAATTTGGAGATTTTGCTTGTGGAGTCGCACGGTTTTATTAACCAAAGTGTAGAAGTCAACGTAAATCTTTGTACTCCAGTGGGGATCAAATCCACAATCATTGGATTTTCACTTAAACGCCGTCGATGGAGAAAATAATAAGATAAATCCGTAATAACTAAGTGAACATTATTTTTTTCGATGTGACTTAGCTAAAATGAGAAAAATTGATAAAAGAGGTTGACAAGGTAGTTTATAAGTAACGAAAATTTATTACCAAAACAAAATAAAATACAATTAAAACCAAAAAATACAAAATTATATAAACTGCGAGTCTATTGGATAGAAATTAAAGATTTATAATGAAATATTTCACTCAAAATAAATAATATATAACAACTATCAACTTATACGACGTATGCATACATAAATAAGTTGGTAACCAAACATTGACGAACTGGTTCAGCCCAAAAACTCGTATTAAAAGTTTCGAGTTTGAGGTCTTCATTCTCAACGGGGAGCAAAACTCCGTAAAAAGTGTAGTTTGAATAAGCTTCGATGTGGAGCTTTCCGGAGTTAGCGTATGTTGACGACATCGTGATAAATCATGGGTTAAGTTACTGGTCCGGCGAAAAAATGGAGCAGGACTTCCTGTGATACGACTAGGGCTGGTTATAAATAAAAATAAATATATTTTTTTATTATGGTATATTAAGATTATTACAAATTGTTGAAGGTTAATTTATGTATAGTATTTTTTTTATTATAGAGTATAAATGAAATTATTAGTTCAGTAATCCATACTTTCTGATAAATTTAAGGAACCTTCGAGTAATGAGATATTTTTTATGACTCGAAGATAATATATTGGCATTGAGTTTCACCACTGAATATGAAATGCATAAAAAAATTGAGTGTAGGAACGGAGTGTCTTAAAACCAGGTCTGCTATTGCCTCCTACTCGGTCTGCTATTTCCCTTTGCTTAGGAAAGTATGTATGCGGAACAAAGCGTGAAGCTAAAAAATAAAAGCCGTTTAAAAAATGTACTAGTTGGTAAAACCAAGGGCTACATTTTATCACATCTGATTGGAATATCGTATAGGTATATTCTTTCAGTTTCACGCTGTATCCCGCATATAGTAGGGTACGTAGGGGGTAACTGAGATTTTAGTGGTAAAAAATTCCGTTCTCAGTAAGAAAATTCAATTTCTCATTTTCCGCCAAATATACTTTAACTTGCTTGAAAGCCATACATCCTATAAAAATTTAATTTACCTTCTTCTTGCAAGATTTGAATTTAAAATTGTTGCGTTCAGTCAACAGCAAGTTAACTGCGAAATGAGGGTGTAATTACCAGTACATTTATATATCGTATGAAGCACATCCCTAGCGGTGAAAAAACACGGCAAATTATTGTCCGGAACGTTTCAGCAACATTTGTTTGGAAGATCGATGACTCTCATCCTTCATATTGACCAATATCGAGGAGTTGTTTAATATTCTGTATAATCGCTTTTAAGCTAACTGCTATTTTTTAATTTATTATGAAAATATAAAGTGAAATAAGGATATTGTGTTCTAAATTTATAGTTAACTAGTGTAGAAGTGAAATAACATGTCCTTTTAAAATTATATCAACTAATATTGTACTAAACTTTAATAAAGATGATGTGTTCAAAAAAATAAGATTTTTATTATCATTAAACTTCTAATATTAAAAATAATCATTAAATATTATTAAGTAACTAAGGCCAGTCTGAAACTGAGGCGAGTCGTGGCGCAAGGGTACAAAGTGTGATTGTAAACGCATATAACACGGTAGACAGAGATATCCTGGGTACCTAGCGTTGAGACACTTTGTTCCTATTAAGATAATTCCGTTTTTTCAATTTCCGCCAAATCTTGGAGTCATTGTGTGTTGAGTGGTGGAACTTTGCCTCTTCACCAGAGCGAAGAAATGAAAATATAAAATGTATAAATTTCCTCGAGTGAGTATCGAACTCACTACCTGTCCCGTTTACGTTTAGTCTTACACTTGTGCCCCTACGCCAATTTTAGCCTCCATGTACAAAATAGTTTTCAAAATTTCCAATGTCAAACAGTACTAAAAATATGTATGTGATAAGGCACTTGGCATCTGCTGCACGAGTACCCATATCATGGGTGAGCAGGGTGAGCAGTACAGATGACTTAGATTACTGAGATGGTCAACATTGGCGTTCCAAGTGAACCACTCTACCAATAAATATTTAACTGATACATTGAAAAAAAAATATAAATTTAACTGTTATTATTAATTAATCAATAGGAACCATTGTAAAGTAAACATTTGATTAAAAATAAATATATTGTGTTAAATATACATAAAAAAAAATCTATTTAGCAATACATTATACAAATATAGAAAACACATATGTACTTACATAAAAAAAACAAAACGGAAAGACTTGTTTGTTTGTACATTGCACTACAAGCCTAGCAACAACCTATGGAACCCATTAGCATAGTTAGGTCAAACCATAAATTACCTTTTTAATGACCCGCCCGGTCATTCAGGGTGTTCAATTTATCAGACTGAAAAATGGGTTCCGTCAAATTAGAATAGAAAGAAAAATCGTGTTGAGTTTACTTTAGTTTGTTTTGTGCGTGACTATTAGGAAGATAGTGGCTAGTTTCGTTTCATTGTAGACTAGTCGTCACCCGCAACTTTCCATGGATTTTAAGTTTTTTTTAGCTGCACTCTGTAAAGACACTCTGTTTACGCCGGTTAAAGCATTGCGTGTTGAGTGGTGAAACTCAACGACGCTCTTTACTTTGTTACCAGAGCGAGAAAATGAAAATATATATAAATAAAATTTCCCTCGAGTGGGAATCGAACCCGCAAGAACTATGAGATACAAGTACAAAGAACTTCAAAAAAAAATAAGGCAGCAAAAGGAAAATGAGCATCATTTTTTAGTACGGGCAACGCTACGATCGATAGTAACCGCCTACGACGCTACGAGGCTACATACAAATTAAGCAGTATACACATTATACTTTAAGACTGTCATAATATATGCTAATATTATCGAGTTATAAAAATAAATTTGTATAATATTAGATGTAATATATAAATAGCTTAATAAAAGTTTCCACTCGGTGGATTTTTTTTGCTTTGGTAATAAAACAAAGCGCGCCCTTGAGTTCAACCACTCGACACGCAATGTCTTGAAAATTTGCGAAAAAGTGGAGAACGAAGTGTCTCAACACTAGGATCCCTCTGACTGACCTACTATAATCGAGATACAGCAGCGTGAAGCTGATAAAAAAAATGTAACGTATCTTTATATAATTACTATAAATAACCAAGTAAAATTAAAAATGTTGATTATAAAAAATGGTCTTAAATTTTAATTAAGTTTTATCCATATTCAATATAAATATATAGATTTTTTTTTTGTTTTTTTTATTTTTACTGTGGAATAATTCTTTAAATAGTTTAAAATGTGCACACAGCCTAACTCTTTAATATGTAAAAAGTGTAGGAAATAGTTATACCTGTAATTAGTCATGAAAGTAAAAGTACGGCATTTGAGAACTTTCAAACGTTAAGGCTGAGCGCTTGAGATTTTTTTAAAGGAATATTTGAACGGAATTAAAATTTATTATTAGCTCCATTAAACTATACAACAAAGGCATAAGCGTGTAGATGTAAGTTACGACAGGCTCTTGGTTCGATTCCCATTCGAAGAAGTCCAATATTTAATATTTTCATTTCCCCGCTCTGGTCACGAGACCAAGCGCGGCGTTGAGTTCCGCCACTCAATACGTGGAAGTTCAGAACTAGGCGTAAAGTGGGGAATGGGATCCGGGAACGGATGGACGGGAAAGTATTTTAATACTAGGCTCCCAAGTTCCCTCTGTGTGGGTACGCACATGTTAGGGTTAACATGTACGCGACACGGTGTGGAATTATAAAATTAGAATTAGAAAAATAAATAAATACTTTATATTAATTTAATGTACTTAGATGAAAAAATAATTGCGACGTTTGACTGTAAGCGCATTGGTTGTGGGTGTGATATGTACTCGGGAAAAATTAATTATTTTCTCTTACCTGCTCTGGTAATAGAGCACATAACACACAATGTCTTTAACTTTAACCTCCATCTGCCTTAATTCATGCATCTTGCAGGATAAAAGAATAAATAAAAAAAATATACATATATATTCTAAATACTGTATGTTAGTACTTAAAGTATTTTCTACTAAAAAAACTTTAAGATCGCCAGGCATTTCCGCTACAAATGGGAGCACGTCGAATTCACAGGATAGACAAATGACCAGTACTGGGGTCATGACAGGTTCGACTTGGACAAATCGTATCGGGCGAGCCTCCGACCGCGTATACTGCCTCAGATAATGGATTAAGTTTTGGGAAGTTTCAAAGTTTTTGGCTATTTTTATCTTAATTTTGGAGTTTGGGTGTTCTTTACTGAAACATATGGAAGAGTATTGCTTGTTAATAAAAGTTTCTATTACAGAGTAACGTTTTTAATAAAATAACACACAATATGTTTTTTATAGTATAGTCTAATAAAGTGACCGTCGTAGTCCAGGGTCCAAGGTGTGATTGTAACGCTGCGGTTGTGTGTTCGATCCCCACTGGAGGAAATGAAATATTTATTTAAATTTATATTTTTATTTCTTCGCTCTAGCGTCGAGGCAAAGAGCGGCGTTGAGTTTCGCCACTGAAAACGCAATGCCTCCAAAAATCAGCGAAAAGTGAGGAACGGAGTGTCTTAACACTAGGTTGCCTCTGCCGTGTAAGGGATACAGCGTGAAGCTGATTTTTTTCGAAGTAAATATTAGAGTATTTAAACTGTATTTTTATAGAAAAAAAAACAAATAACAAAATAAAAACCTGTATTTAGCTCTGTCTCGATATAAAGCTACAAATGCCATTTCTAAATGATGAGTCTCAGTAACTATATTATCAGTAGTCGGTAGTATGTATATAGGAACAATCGTCAAAGACTACAATGCACATATTATTATGTATTTTAAGCACATACAATTTATATTTTTCTTTTAAATATTCTAGATGTAGAAATAATCTATAGAAAATTTGACAATCAAGAAAGGAGTGTCCGTCCTCCAGTCATTTCTCTTTTGTCTTTTTGAATGGCGAAGCTGTATTTTCTCTAATAAGGATTTGAAATCACGACCATCGCAAACTGATAGGTATATGCTAAAAAAGTTACACTATTAAAATCTAATATAACTAAAAAATATTCTAAAAACATTAGGTAAATTACACAACTTTGATGTTAAACTGGGGTCATATTTAATAGATCCATCCGCAATTGTCTATTGCAATAATAATATGGTATTAATGTTAAATTATATGCTTGTATATTATGAACTGACATTTTGCTTTGAGACGTACGTATTTCGTAACTGAGGTTTGTTTATTATTTCCATCACTTATAACGTAATGTAAATACATACGCGTTCCCAACATTTTGCCCAATTTTTCAAGACATTGAGTGGTAAATCAGCTTCACGCTGTATCCCGTACTCAGCAGGGTAGGTAGAGGGAACCTAGTGTTACAACACTCCGTTCCCCACTTTCTGCCGAATTCTGGAGGCATTGCGTGTTGAGTGGCAGAACTCAACGCCGCGCTTAGCCTCGACACCAAAGCGAAGAAATGGAAATATAAATTTAAGTAAATATTTAATCTCCTCGAGTGGGGAGCGAACCCACAACCAGTCGGTTTTACAGTCACACTTTGTGCCGATGCGCCACGACTGGCCTCACATTGTGTGGTGGGTGGCGGAATTCAACGCCTAGGTTGTCTCTTCTTATACCAAAAAGGCAGCTGTTGTTATTTTAATCAGAAAATTCTAACAACGACTAATATTTAAATGACATTCAAATTCATAGAAACGTACATTACCAGCGAAAAGGAAACTTGTTTTACTTCTGGAAAGAAAGTTGTTTGTCAAACGAAATTACTTTAGAGCAAATAAAGTCAAAACGAGCTATGGATAAAGTAAGATGTATGTAGAAATCGTGAGGTAATTAACTGCGCAAAAGTTATTTCTAGAGAACAGAACTTCTATAGACAGTGTAAAAGGTTCATATCCAGATAGTTGAAGTTATATCGACAGAATTTCTTTTGAATTATTGAAATACAAATATATATTTTTTTTCAAAACTATTAATAAAAAATAAGAGATCTAATATTGTAATAACCTGGCAAAAAAAGCTAAAATTACATTCTATGTTTTATTTATGGATATTTTAAAATACTTTGTACCCTTAGCAAGTGAACCAACTTAAAAATTCTATAAGTTTAGACTCTGCTAGAAGTGGTTTTAAGACAACTCTCTAGGTTCTCTGTTAATTTTGAAAAATGTGTTAGTCCATACTTAGGAAAGAAAAATCCTTTTGTTTTAGTAAACATATAAAAAATTAGGAATAGCTAAATTTGAACTCTCTTGGACAGTTTCAAAGTGGCGCGGATTCAAATTCTGCTTCGTTCAAATTACTTATTATTCATTTTCTAAAAAAAAGTATTTCTTAAGATACTTTCATGTTATAGATGAGATTTTTCTATTATTGTAAAGCTTCAATAGTTTATAATGTAAGAATAATACATCACTAACTCTCTCTCTCTTTCTATGTCAGGTACCTAGTATTTGAAGATGTAATTTCGAATAGTCTGCAACGCAGTTGAGAGGAGTGCAAATTGAGTGGTTTATATACATGAATACGCAATTAGTTTGCGCTTGTGGCTTCGCTACTATTATTATTTGGACACAATGTCTTGTAATATTCACCACAAAATTATCCATTTCAGTTGTAATTTTAATATATGGAAATTGTCTTTTTTAATATATAAATTATATATTTTGGTAGACTTTTGTTATCACTTACCGTTCTTTTTAGGTACTTCTATAATTATAGTACTACACTACTAGTACTACTAAATTTAAAATACTTGTATTACTTTATTATATTATATATTGTGTTTGTGTTCTACTAGAACAAAGCGAGGAATAGAGTTTAATTTCATTTAAAATAAAATATTATAATAAAAAATAAACCTTTTTTAAAATATTTTTTCTAGATTTATTTTCATGGTGTATTGTATATTACAAATGAAACCCTTTCATTTGGCTATTTTGGAGGTTGGTGGATGCAATTTTGATTGATAATAATAAAGAATAAGTAAATCAGCTTCACACTGTATCCCGCACGCAGCAGGGTAGGCAGAGGGAACCTAGTGTTAAGACACTCCATCCCCCACTTAACACTAACAATAATATTCATTATATATATAATTTCAAAAGCAGAATTAACATATTGTGCGTACGGTACGTTGTTGTTATTTAATAAGAAGTCTTAATAACGTTACAACAAAAATAACAATATTAATACAAAAAAAAATATAATTCATAATTCCTTTGATAAATCCTCCCAAACACGATATGTAAAACCCATTAATTAATCTCGGCCCATATAAATGAAGATATCCATTTATATCTCTTAACAACATGATTCTATTATATGAATATGTAAATTCTAATTCTAATTGGACTAATGTCTTACATATGGATATTCCTAATGAAATATACGTTTCTTGTAGAATATTGTAATCGTGTTTAATTTTTATAGCTTCACGTTTTAACTCGTACGGGATAGGAGGAGAAAATATGAGTGTTAAGATATTCCAATCACCGCTGTCAGTGTAATTTTCGAAATATGGCGTGTTAAGCGACGAAACTCAACGCCGCGATTTCTTTTGTTATCAAAGTAAAAAATAAAGATAATACATACGAATGGAAATCGGACCCACAACCATCGCGTTTACAAACTGACGCTGTGCCACTCAACCACGACGGCCTGTTATTATTCATGATAACCCCTATATACCACACAAATAGACAAATTTCAAATCAAAATATAATAAATCTATACAGCCTTGAACTTTACCATTTAAAAGAAAGAACGTAATAAAAAACATAATCATTTAATCTCTATAAAATATTTAAAGCAAAACGCTTACATCCCATAAAAGTAACTATAAAAGAGAATAGAGCCTTTACAACCTCAATTATCGATTTAACAGATAGGCAGTTTTATTTGAAAAGAAAAGAAAAAAACATCAAAAGTTCAAAAACATCTCAACATACGAAATCGCGTGACTTGTAACTTTTAAATTGGTATCAGTGAAGTTTAGATATGGTGCAAAGTAAAAAGAATGTGGTAGAAGCTAACAAAGATAAGCTAAGCTTTAAAGCAAGAAACATTTGAACAAGCTGGTATTTGCGTTTTTTTAAACGTTAAAAATTAAATTAAATCAGCTTCACGCTATATCCAGACAGAGGGAACCTAGTGTTAAGACACTCCCGTTCCCCACTTTCTGCCGAATTCTGGAGGCGTTTATAGTTACTAAAATGATTATTACAAAACCTGAAGTTTAAAGTATCAGTCCGCTTAGAGTTTCATTTAAAATGTGAAAAAATAGCAAAAGCAACATGCTGCGTTTAAGATTATTTATTTAATATATTTTATTCTTTATTAGTAGGCAGAAAGTATTAAGAAGTCTATTTCATTATTCTATCAAGCTATTTGTAAAAAGGAAAAAATGTAGAAAAATATTTTTTTATTCAAAAAAATATGTAACCGCTCTAACTTAACATTCAAGCCAGACAGTGTAAGTAAATCGTGATGACCGCTCATTAGCCACAGAAGGGCAATTCTGACGTACAACATAATTCAACTCGCTTCGGAGAATACTGAGAAAGATTCCCCGAAATTACTCACATGTCATTCTTCAAAAAGCCGAAAATATCTCAATTTTCTTTTCGCGTTAACAAATAATGTATCTGACATCCAATTTTTGTGAAAAATATATTACATACAAGCTTCGTCCATATCTATTAGTATTATAAAGCTGAAGATTTTGTTTGGTAGAACACTCTCATCTCAGGAACACCTGGTTCGTATACAATCCATTTATCAAGAAAGGCTATATTAAGTCTCGTTATTGTATTGATAACTACGGTTAGAGTTACCTCCGTACTCAGAATGTGTCATGTGTCATACACGCCTCTTAGTTACTTTCATTTGACCACGGTGGCAAAGCCGCGAGTAAATATTAATTTTCATATAAAAATATAGATGTAGATGCATTCGGATTTAGGTACTTTATACTGTAGCATAAATCCGAAGTGGCGCAGGGGCACATGCATGATACTGTAAACGTGATAAATTGTGGGTTCGATTCTTACTCGAGGAAATTAAATATTTAATATGTTTATTACCTCACCCCGTCATCAACACTAGATTCTCATCTTTCTTCTATCTACCATACTTCAATTTCTTATATGTTTGTTACAGTTATGTATTTTTTTTATAATACCGATTGTTTCTTATTTTAATTATTCAATACGTAATACATAGTAATCAGATTTTCTATTTCCTTTGCCAATGCCTACAAATGAATAAGGACCTAATAAATAAATAAACGAATAGATGAATAAATAAGCAATCATTCTCAACGGTATTTGAACCCCTAATCCTTGAAAAGGCGGCATTACAAACGTAAGCATTTATATTTATTAGTGCGTAGTAAATTATTTACACTCCAATAAATAGTTCAGCTATAAAATTTTATTGCAAGTAAATAAAATAGAATAAGCTATAAGTTGACAATGTGCGGCATGTATTATGCCACCCACTACGCAATGATTATTGAGTGGGCGATAAGGAAAATACTGAGTGACCAGTCACTATGTCTATTTACTTAAAATTGTATGATTAGTGTTCTGTTACGGACTTGGCCTGCGTAGACTACATGCCGAAGTTTTTTTTTTTTTATTTTTACTTAATCTAGCTTCATGCTGTCTCTTGTGCAAAACATGCAGAGTGAACCTGGAGTACTAGTGATAAGATACTCCGTTCCCATTAAGACAAATTCGATCCCCGCTTTTCGCTGAATTCTCAAGGCATTGCGTTTATAATCACATTAATATCAGTTGTTATTTTTAATTTTTTATTTAACAGGTGAGGTTAGAGAAGCAGAACATTTTGAAACGAAATTAAAGTGAAATAAGCTTTAAAAAAATATACATCCAGAGCCAAATTCAAATCTTAATACAAATGTTCAACATTATACAATTTCAACAAAATTTCTATAAATCCTTCGACACATACTTTACAAAAAAAAATACTTATAATCCAAGATAAATCGTGGGAACACTTATCGTTCCCACAACTTTAACTTTACAAAAGTTAGTTTATCCGACACTTTAAATATTTCGATATGTGTAAAAGCTTTAATAAAATATTCAGTTTCGATTCAAACGTCTAAAGGTTTCCGCAGTAGGCGCAACACTGTATGCACTCATAGATAATTCAAGCACGACTCAATGGAAATCAAGAGTGACTCGAGTTAAGAGCACATCGATGTTCACTTGATGTCTCGAGTGATCGTTAAATATTCGTACAAAAACTCTTTGGAAAGATATTGCGGTGGAGTTGGTGAGGATCGGACTATACGTGGTGATATTGAATTCGATTTCAGTCACTTTTTATTAAAAAATAGAAGGTAAAAAAAATCGATAATTGTGGACGCTAATATATAAAATTATCAAATATAGTGGGGATCGGCAGTGTCTTAATAGGAAAGGGCTGTCTTAACACAAGGTTCCGAGGTTCCCTCTGCCTATCATACTCTGTGCGTGACGCTAAAAAATCACATTATTAAATACCATGGCGCTCTGGAAAGTTTGTAAGTGCTTTTACTTTTTATTAAAATGTAAAGGATATTGATTTAAGTTCTACTAATAAAATGTAACTTTGGTCAAGCAACTAATGAAATCATAACACATTTTTAATTTATACGAGTTTTATATTTTAATTGCTTTACGTGAAATTATATTACTATAGCCAAAAGCGCATCTTGGCTTAATATTAAGACACTATGTTCCCGACTTTTCGCGGGAATCGAACCCACAACCATCGCGCAGTCGCAGTACTTAAGTAACAAAAAAAAATCACCATAGATTATAACATCTTAGTAAGAATGAACATCAATATAGCGAAACTACCCTCATTTTATAGAAACATGTGAAGTTAGAGGAGCATTTGCTAAGGCATTGAGATCGGTAGCGCATATTTCATACCATTTCGCAATCCAATACGGATCCCGTCACGTCCCGCGGCCCCACTGAATGGAGTGCATTTATTTATTACTTTTCTATTTGTATATTTTTTTATGTTTCAGCTATTTGTTTATTTATTACAATATTTTGTGGGTTAGTTGCAATTTTTCTTTGAAAGGTATTATAATTCTATGTACTGTATTCCACTCACAGCAGGGTAGACAAAAGGTACCTGGGAACCTAGTGTTAAAACACTTTGTTTTCTGTTATCCGCTAATCGGAGTCGAATAGTAGAATTCAACACCGCCTTTCTTCTTGCAAGGCCGAGCGATTGATGATATTTCATTGTCTGTGAGGTTGGCCTCGAACCCATAAACATGACGTGACGTGATAGACGTGTTTACACTGCGCTACAATGGTCTCTGTAATGTTATATTGGTAAGCAACTAATACGTTTTCTATAGGCTTACTATTTGCGAGTTCAAATCACACGGATAAACTATAGAAAAAATTATAAGGAAAATTGAGTAAGTATATAAAAAAAATATTTCTTAATAAACTAACAGGCAATACCTTCAGTTATTAACAAGAAATATAGTCTCAAAGAATGTGAGTAGGAATGTGTGATTTCTGTATCGATCGGATGTCGTTGATTATTTTTTTCTTTATTTAAAGTACCGTTGGGAGTAGTTACAGCACGGACAGATGGTCTTGCACGGGATATTATTAATTATATTGATATTTTTCAATACATTATAAAATATTTGTTATCATTTCTCATATCAACTGAAGCTCGACATTTTAATTAAGGTTTTTTTTGTAAATATACATTTTTCTCATTTAATAGAGCTATATATATTTATAAATTCTCTTTTTTCTTGTCATAGAGTAGGACAAAATGCGGCCGAAATATCGAACTTTTTCAAATGTCTTTTAGGATTTTTTATCTTCGAATATAATTTAAATTTACATTTTGCTATGACAACGTTATGATGGCGATTCTAAATAACAATTTATGTATATCCATATAGATGATATGTATTTATATACCAAAAACGGAAAGGGATTTATCTCAAAAAGTACATTTAGCACTGGCTATAATAAGATCAGATTTTAAATGTAACTTGGTTAGTCTTTAGATTTTTAGAGAAAATATTTAAAATTAAAAAAAAATGTAATGGTATGAAAAAAAGGATAAGAACCATATGCCTGTAGAGTTATCAGTTTTCAAATATTTTTTTAAAAGTAATTTTTAGCAAAAATAAAGGATACAGAAATTTTGAGTTAGGCCACTTTTGTACTAAGGGTGCGATATGCCCCAACAAAGCATACACAAAATATACGTATGGATGTATGTACGTCAATAAGTGAGTGTAGGCACATTTTACGAGGGTACAGTGCGTGATAGTTGAATTACGAGAGTTAGCCGCAAAGGCAATAAACTAATACAGGGATAAGATAGTACTAGGCTTTCCTTTAGAACGTCATGATATCTACAAGCTTAAATTATATTAACAAAACTTTGTATTTTGTAAGTAGGTTTGCAGTTGGTACAATGTAATATGAGCTTTTTGTTTAAACGCGGAGGTAGTGGATTGAAATTTGCAATTTCTTTTCATATATTTACATATATATGAAAAGCAAAGAAGAAAATTTAAAGCAATATTGGCAACAATCTGCTTTGATATAGTTACAAAAATGTTTTAAAATTTTCGTTTTTTAGGATTATATAAGTATGGATATATCTAGAATATGATTAATACTTTTATAATTCGGGCAGAAAACGAAACTAGGTTTGATCTACGTGTCCTGCGGGGTACAGCGTGAAGCTGCATATAGTGATGTGGTAAAGGTTCGAGTACATAAAGAAATCACATAGCTCAAACACATCCATCATTAAATTACCTTAATAGGCAACACTGAATCCACTTCAACAAGATATCTTAATGAAGACGAATGCATCTCCATATCTAATGCATTCTATTCAATAACTTAAGAATGTCTATAATAAGTTTATACTGCACTGTATATCGCCCACTGCGTTCGCCCACTCTTTCTTTGATTGTTAGAGCATTTTTATGGCTTTATAAGCTTTGATTAGAAAGTTATTAATATGTACTGCCCTTTTAAATTGTAGTTTAATGCTAAAAAAAATGTCAGATCAGAAGGAATTCTGGGAAGTTAAGACACTCCATTCCCCAGTAAGACACTACCGTTTCCCATTTTCCGGCGAATTCTTGAGACTCAACATACAATGTCTTGAGTGGCGGAACTCAACGCAGTATTGCAGAAAGTTACGCGAGCGAGGAAATGGAAATATTAAATATTTCATTCTCTAGATGACAACCGAACGGTTGTGGGCAACCGTAGCGTTCGCTACCGATTTTTTTTTTATCATATTTATAACATATAATAATTATATTTTATATATATTATTAGGAACGTGTCTCAACACTCCCTCCTCATAATATATATATATATATATATATATATATATATATACACACGGTTCCCTCTGCCTACCGTGCTGTGTGCGAGATACAGCGTAAGCTGATCTTTAATAAATTACATGATTATATTTTGTTCAAGATAAAAATACAGGGTAATAGTTACCTATTTATACACGAAGGGAACAAAGACTAAGTAGAATTGGTCACGTCCAAAGAATCTGACCTATCGGTTTGGGTGGACGCCAACATTCTAATTAATAGCCTATACATTTTACGATTCGGCGGGCAACAAATGTATTATACAAATATCTTGTATATAGATAAATATATATAACTTCTGTACGTATGTTTGTTACTCTACAACTGGAGTAATTTAGTTAAAATTTTGTGGTTGAGATTTAATTGTATTAGGTTCCCGGAGCTTAAGTCTAATAGTGGGTACTATAAACTTAATAGTTGGTGTGTGTGTAAATGTGTATTAATTAAATAATAATGTTAGTTTTTACCAACTTGAGACTGTAAACGTTTATGCGCTTTGGTAACGAGGCAAAGCACGGCGTTTAGTTTCGCCACTCAACACGCAATCCAGAATTCGACAGAAAGTGGGGAACGGGAGTATCTTAACGGGATACAGCGTAAAACTAAAAAAGTATAATAATTATTTTTAAATAAAAAAAAAAACTAAACTAAACCAGCTTTATCCCTAGCTGGGTAGTCAGAGAAATCGGAGCGCCAAACTATATTTTTGTAATACTTTATTTCCGGGCAGGAAAACGTCTGCGGGCCAAACTAGTGTATAGAAAAATACTAAATCCCAGTCTAGATCTCGGATAGATAAAAATGTTTACGGTGTCTTATCTAAAATAACGAAATTGTCTTTTTACTCGAGCTCTTATCTTTTGATAAATGCTTTAACTATACATCTATCTATACATATCACTAAATGTTGAAAGGGTATGTCTGTGATTGTTAAATAACAACGTTTTTCCCAAATATATATAGTTATTTATAGAATACTAAAATAAAAACAAACAGTTTTAAAAATTTCGTCTGTCTTTCTTTATGTTATTTCAGGCTACTCTCCGGAGTAGTTGAAGCGGATTTTATAGGCCAAACATTAAACGGTAGAGGGAGTTGTAAAGTAACATGTAGGCTAAGTTTGTCCCGGAATTCCTGTGGGACCACGATTTACGCGGGAAAAGTTTGGTTTTTTTAAACTTTTTACACAGATTTAGAAAAATAGAGTTGTCGAAGAAAGAAATATTTACTAAATGGTATGTACAGTCTGCGAGGCGTAAGTTAAGCTTTGCATTCGTACGAGTCATCACCGGAAGTAGATACAAAAAAAATTATTCAAAGATAAAAAATCAAATACATTATTATTCATCAATAAGAAAAATTAAACATAAAAATATAGTCAACACTAGTTACATAAATTAAATTGTATCATCTATTATTTGAGGCCAGTTGTGGTGCAGAGGCACAAAGTGAAGCATGTAACTTCTTATTTTGAATAAAAAAATATTTGACTTTGTGACTGCAAATTCGACTGGTTGTGGGTTCGAACCCCACTCGAGAACATGAACTATTTATTTAAATTTATATTTTAATTTCTTCGCTCTGGTGTCAAGGCAAAGCGCGGCGTTGAGTTCCGCCACTCATCACATAATGCCTTCAAATTTCAGCGGAAAGCGGGGAATGGAGTGTCTTAACACTAGGTTCCCTTTGCCTACCCTGCTGTGTGCAGGATACAGAGTGAAGCTGATTATATAAACATTTATTTTATATATTTATACATACATACATTATAGGTACAGGTACATAAAGCTAAAAAACAAAAGCAATTACACAAAACGCCAGTAAAATTTAACATTGTAAGCTTACTTTTACTATTAATGTTTATATGTACGTAATGCGCATAACCTCGCACAGTGTGGTGTACTCGTATGGCAGCGGTAGGTATAGGCAACATAGCACAGTCGTCATAAATGCTACGAAAAGTAGGTTGTGAGGTCCAAGAAGCAAGGTCGATAGGCGTGGCTAATAATGGTGTAAGTTACAAAGGGCCACTTGGCCTTTGAAATTTATTAAAGCCTATGTAATTTTGAAGTTTAATAAGGTGTTGTTGGAGATTTTTTATTTTTTTTATAAATCCATGATTTCATTATTAATTGACTTTTAAATTACGAGTCCTGCTACGTTCAAATTTTTATACGTTTTCTAAATAAGTTTTTTTTCCTAAGTGTGGAATAACACTTTAAAAGTGTTAAAAAATATTATAAATATATTTTATTATATTTATTTTATTGTGGCGTACCATATATTTTGTATACTAAACAATAGCCGTAGGCTCTTATCAATGCTTAACCCTGATAAATAAATTAAATTTAAAATATAGGTAAAGTAGAATAAAAAAAGAACTAAAGAACAGAACACAAAGACTAAGAACATAAATAAATTACAATTTTTAATATGCAAGATGATATGAGCAAGAACTGAACTCGTGACCTTCCTAGCAGATTATCAGGTAAAGACGCATTTGTTTTACATTAAAATGAATAACAATAGAAGGGACACTAACAAAGTATTCAGTAAAGTACACTTTCCTTATCGTCGTCTGTATGTACGAGTTTGATACTTTTGTTTATATAGTTCAAGCCTAGTTAATTACGTGGCAATTTTAAATTTCAAGCTTTAATTTATATATTGCAATATGTTTTTTAGCTCTAAATTAAAGTAAAAGAATCCCTCGAATATTAAGTAAAAAACACACCTATGTTACATTGAGAGAATTATAGAGTTAAATTAGTGGCGATTCACTCTGCTTTAACTTTTTGTTTTATATAGATATCATACAGAAAATTAAAACAAAACTGAAGAAGCAATTCTCGAAGGAGACTTAGCACAATAGGTGATGAAATCTAATACCCCAAAAAAATTTTTCCATCTCCATATTAACTTAAGTAAAAAAAAAGAACAAAAAATCGCTTAAACGCCATAACTTGAGGTAACCACAAACGGTTTACGAGTTACGAGAAACCCGCCGCCGTATATGGAACAATATGATTTTAAACAAAATCATTGGTTTCGCGGTTAACTTTCTGGGCAGGAGTAATCTAAAAGTGCTTTCAGAGGAACATTCGACTTTTCAATACGAAATAACTGAGCTTTTCAAAATGAAACAGCGTATGTTCAACCCAAAGTTTGTAGGTAATTGAATTTGTGTGTGTTGGCTTTGTAAATTATTTCTAGTAACAGAAAAGAAAGGTAGTGATACTATAACATAACTATTTTTTTCTGTTTTTTCTTATATTTCCAATAAAATTTCCGTTGTAAGCCGTGGTGGTGGACCTTCTACTTGCATTATAGAAGAATTTGCAATAAAAGAACAATCATAAATTATACATTAATGGCGTCATAACTTAACGTTTATAGCATACAATGATTGTTGTTTAAATTCTTAACCGCACTTAAAAAATAAACATAATTTTATTTTAGAAAACTTATAAAATATTTGAACGTTGGAACATACGAACGAACGAACGTCCGCCTAGGTTGGAATTGTTATAAGCTTATAACACCTTACTCTTGTTTTCTTAAAAGTACATATCTGTAGAATTATATATTTTTAAATAAGAACAAAAGATCGTAACATTGAAATGATTTTTTAAAATCTTAGTACGAAAAGTTATGGTACATAAAATATTTAAATGTTCAATCAGCGGATACAAGATTTAGTCGTTCATGAAATAAAATGATTGGTGAACCCAATAATTCTAGTGTAGGTAGTGGAGATCAAACTCCAAATCCTCCTCCCACGTATTTACGGTCAAACGCTATCCTACCACGACGACCTCTACGTGACGCCATCCATAAAAACAAAAACGATAGCGACTGTAGAAAGATACACTACTATATTTTTTAATTTTAATGGTACCAAAAGCCGCAGATACTATAAGCATGATGAATCATACTATAGATCAATGCAATTTAACAATTATCGTCATTACATGGATTATTACTAAAGAAATATTTATATGATATTAAAGAATGTTAATAAAATTCATTTATTCAACGTCGTATAAAATTCCTATTGATATATATATATTTTATTTATGAACCGATTCAAATAAAACAAACACAAAGTAAAATTTACATATAACTAAAGTTTACCAGTAATACAGTAGCGATAACTGCATTAAAATCTGTTAAGGCTTTTATTATATTTATACATATATTTTGATACCCATACTGAAAATCAGACGGATCGACCAAACGTATACAGAAAGAAAGAATTAAAAAAGATTCCGACCAATAAATACAAACATACAATAGCAAAAACATTTCAGCCAAACATTTACTGGCATTCGCATATTTAAGATCATTTGGAAAACGGCACCTTTAATCCAGTATCGATGGCGTCCTATTTCAACAGAATTCACCAAAAGGCCCGCGACAGCCAGAACGAAAGACGAAAGCATAAAAAGGCAAGTTATTCGAAACGCGACGGGCGGGAGTCGAAATACGATCGACGAAACGTAAAAGTTGATTTCGCTAACGAAGACAGCCTAAAAAACGGCTACAATGCTAAACTGTTGAAGGGTATGAGAATAAAGCCTCGAATGCCTCAACAGCCTCGCCTGTGGCATAAAGACTGGCGAATATTTCTGCGAAATCACTTGTGTTTGTATGGAGGTGTATGAGCTGGGATTTTGTTGGAATTAACTTAAGGTGAAGTTGAGTTAGTATTTTTTTAGTATTAA
>JAATLQ010034214.1:39210-88149 GCA_013421005.1 Heliconius erato x Heliconius himera
CTGCCCCATATATGTTCAAAGCTACCCCGCAAGGGGGGCAGCTTTGAACATTTGACTACTGCTACTAAAGTTGATATTGCACCTTTACCTTATATATTTTTCTACATACGATGCTACGATTGTGTGGCACAATAGTTGGACTAAGCATTGTGAAATAGTAAAGAAGTTAAAAACTGTAGAATTTTTAGATATGACACAAAGTTTAAAAATCGTTCGAATGTGCCCCCCTCTCCCCTATAGTTTTTTTTAACTATAAGCATTGCATGTAGAACAGGATATAGTGCTAAGACATCACGTTCTCCGTTTTCCGCCTAATTTCAGTGATTACGTGTTGTATGGCAACTAGAGTATGAATATTAATATTCTCCTATGTCACATCTCATCTTTAATATGAAGCCAGTCGCAGGGGCGACAAGCAGCGATTATAAACGTGACGGTTTTAGGTTTGATGCGAATTTGGGGAAATGAAAAACTTCACATTATCATGTTTTCGCTCTGGTAACAAAGCAAAGTGTGATGATGAGTAGGACAACTCAACACCCAATCCCTCGACAATTTGGCAGAAAATTGGGAACGACAGTGTCTTAATGGAAACGGGATCTTAACACTAGGTTCCCAGGTTCCCTCTATCTATAAACTCCGTACGGTTGGCACTCTACTTTGTGCGGGATGTGAAACTAATCTACAACAATTTACCTTTCGTCCACTCTGTTGATGCGGTAAAGGCGGTATAAGCCTCAACGGTGGCGGGGCCGGCGGTAGGGCGGCCAGCAGCGGCGGCACTAAAGGCACCACACCTCCCATAGGAAGTGCCACCGCGAACTTCTGCACACCCATCCATGGTACGAACCACCCGCCGCCCGCCTGCATCGCCCCGCCGTACCACGCCAGCGCGATTATCTAGCATACACTATCGGCATTTGCACATTTGGAGGTTCACTAACACTACCTGTTGACAAATAGAAAAAAATGTTACAATAATTATTCCAGCATATTGCAAGTAGTTTCTTAGTTCTGCACCCAAATTTTAGAGCATTGTATTGTGAAACTCATCGCCGCACTTTGTCTTATTAATAGAGCGAAAAAATGAAACTTTTAATTTCCCGAGCGGGAATTGAATCCAAAACAATCACGTTTTCAGTCAGAAGCTAGCTAATGTTTAGTGTGTGCTCGACCAAAAATCATAGTTGCTGGTTTAAATTACGATCAATCGTCCACCGCACAATGTTCCTAAGATTATATAGACTAAGAAATCACTTAGTTATTTCCATCGACAAAATGGAGAAGATTAAAAAAAATCAAAAATCGGGCTTCGTAAAAAATACTGATGATAAATCAAATTCTTAAACGTAAACCTTTAATATAAAAATCTGACTTTCAGTCAGCTTACAAACAATTGTTGAGCACCATCGATAATTTAGTGTCTACTCTAGAAAAGTTATTATGAACATTAAACAATAAAAGATTTATTTTGATCTTAGTATTTGATCTGAGTATTTCAGGAGATGGGTTAGTATTTACTTAGTATTTTATTGAAAATATTCAATTCTTTCTTTCTTGATTTCACTATAACATTTAAATCAATTATTTATATTTCTAATCGTTCATTATTATTACATTTTAATGTTATAAAACAAAGTAACGAGCTTACAATAAAGTCAGTTGAAGTCTTTAAATCTTTGACTCAACTAGTTTTGCAAAAATATAATTTGAGATGCACCCTATAGCATTGTTTTGTCCGACTACAAATCTAAAATTAAATACAAAAATTCCAAAATCGAATTGACGACCATCGACTGTATTCACGTTATTCCAAGAACAAGTTCGGTATCACAAAAACAAAACCGCTCGTCCAGTGGTTTTTGTTGCTTACGAAATACCCTCATTTATTTTGAAACATGTCAACATCAAGACATCAAGGACGGACCGTCTACGTTCTGAGCAGCAGAATTTCCACGCAAATTCTCAATTGACAAGACGCGTGTCTCATCATGTCAGCGGAGGTAGAACTGTTACTATAAATAGATTTATCAATGGTTTATTACCGTTATTAAATAAATAAAATCAGCTTCAGAGGGAACCTAGTGTTAAGACACTCCGTTCCCCACTTTACTGTTATTATATTCATTTAATTTTGTTATATAATATTAAAATTGGTTAACGAATTATTAATTTAAAATAAAAATTGGATAATTACTACTACGTAAAATTAGCGCTATTGTAATATGTTGGACTTATCCCAACTTGAGTGTTGAGTGGCGCAACAGAACGTTGTTCTTAATCTTATTAGTAGAGCGAGGAGAGAGCGAGAGTTTTAAAAGTAATTAATTCCTTCAAGCGAGAATCCAACCCACAACCGTCGCGCTTACACACGAAGTGCTACTGCACCACGATGGTTATATTATAATAGATTTAGACGTATTTGAAGACGACCTTACCCACTGAGGCTAAAAATTTAGCTGCGGAGGCATCCTCTAACAAAAAAAATAAATAAAAACGTCCAATAAAATTACCTTGCGCATAAACAATATCGATCGAAACGTTTTGTTTATAGAAGTAATGTATTTGTCGAGGGATACTTCCCGTTCGTAACGTGCCGATCATTATCTCAGATCAAAGAAATGCCATAGAATTCACATTTATTGGAGCGAACGAGAGAAGGGAACGAGCGCCGAATGAAAATTGTCAGTTATTTGCTTTCTTGCCGTCGCGTCTTGTGAATGATGGGAGACCGTGGAAATTTTGTTGATCTACGTACATACATACATATATACATATATATAGATATATGTACTATATCTATGTATATATGTGATACGTGAGCACTTTAGTTAAAGATGTATAGATATGAAGTTATATAAGAACTTTCTTTAGGAGATATTTGAATGGAATGGCGAATAAAGATATTTATGTTGCGATGAGTAATCGTGGCAACAACAATCTTATAAATGCTCAATCTCAACATATCCTTTTTTAAGGAATGCTATCTATTATAGCTTTCCCAGAAGCGGCGTTTAGTTTCGCCCCTCAACACATAATCTCCTCAGAATTCGGTTGAAAATGGGAACTGAGTGTCTTAACACTAGATTTCCTCTATCTATTCTTTTGTGTGCTGGATACAGTGTGACTCTACTATAAAGTTGATATTATTTTAAAATGGTGTACATATCCTGTTTGAAATCAATATTTGTAGTGACGATACATTTTTTTTTATAGTTTCACGTTTTATAGTGGAGTAGACGCTGATATTGATATTTTCAATACTTTGTAGATTCTAATTATTTTAATTCATATTTAATTTAATTCATAAGCACATTCCATGATTACCAAATGAAAGCTTTTTTAACCGACTTCTGTAAAAGGAGGAGGTTCTCAATTCGACTGTATTTTTTGACAATGACATAACTTCGCACTCTCATTTTCATTCTATGTATCCTTCATACGTTCGTATATTTTTTAGGCCGCCCATTAGCCCGAACTTTTACAAATGAATACCTTTTTGTTTTCTTTTTATACTGTCATCGACAGAAGTTTTCTTTTTCTTTATATACAAAAGATTCGTTGTTTCCTTATCTTCAATCATTCTTTTGGCAAATACTTGGCCAATGATAAGGCCATTGTGACGGCGACATTCTGTGACATTCATAGAAACATTTTATGCATTGAAAGGAAATATTTTATTCCTCTATAATGAAGCCAATTGTTGCGTTTTATTTTTCAAATCATCAAATCTACAGATACTTGTGGAAGCTGTGTACTAACGATTAATAAAAAAATATTAAGTTTCATATTAATCTTTAAACATATTCAAAGTAGACGAAAATTAAATTACATTTGCATCGTCAAATATTTTAAAGGAGAATTTAGAATACTGAAAATCTTGAGCTTCATCCAAGATTTAACAAAGAAAATTACGTCGTCTGATGGGAGGTCACGCTCACACGACATTAAAGGCGGTCCACAATGTGGTGCGCGATAAATTTAAATATCTATGAAAACTGTACGCTAGTGTAATAATATTCTTGAATTTTGTAATGAAAAATTCATAAAGATTGTCATTTCTCATGTCAATGTTTTCATTAAATCGTCTGAGCTGGATAATTCCCACCAGTGGAGATCGAATCTAGAACTATCGCACTTACGCTCTGTCATATTTTAAAACATAAAACTCCTGAATGAATTCCAACTGCAATCTACAAGTGCAAACGGGTACTCGCGGAACCACAACGGACATCGATAAAAAGGAAGTCAGTTATTCTGATGCAATCATCACGTCCCAGTAATGGCTTGTACAAAACTCATTGCAAACCATTTGAGTATAAGAATGTGATGACAAAAAACTCATATGAAAGATACGTTCGCATATTCTATTTAACTTCTTTTCATATTATATATTTAAAACAAATAGCATATACCGATATATTTCATAAGTACCTACACGTTTATTTTAAATTTGTAAAAAAAGAAAATACAATACAACGGCTTTCGTGATTTTGAAAATTTGCAAGATGGGTTAAGATTTCATTTTAGTTCAACAGATCGGAGATCAGCTTGTCTTGCTATGAGGAAGAATTATGAACCTGTTCTTTTGTTCGAGAAAATAAAAATATAAAAATTAAAACATTTCTTTGAGTGATGTATCTAATCATACCTAGCAAGGCCGGAGTTAAAAAGCAAAACCGTGATAATATTTTAGACAAACAAACCCATATGACAAGCTAGTTGTATATTTTACAACTACAAGTAAAGAAGTAAAGAACTTAAGGTGTCAAGTCGCTTCCGTAAGAGGAAAAACACAAATCACCGGCAGTATATTTAAATGTGCATACAACTATTTACATAGTGCCTGTTCGTTCAAGAAAATTTATGGCTGTTTATAAATAAGATATATAAAGTAATCACACCCAACCTGACCTGCGAAGATTGTGGGTTCAATTCTCGTGACTTACAGAAAATGTAGCGGTGTGTCCCGGCATGTGACGTTTTTGCATTAAGTTAATAAATATAAGGAACATAATTTATTTTTTATTTATCTAAGAGAACCGGTGAACAAAGTTAGATTCTTTGCATTTTTTTCTAAGCCCACAAATGAAATCAACTATTG
This sequence comes from Heliconius erato x Heliconius himera, assembly GCA_013421005.1. Lineage (NCBI taxonomy): Eukaryota > Metazoa > Arthropoda > Insecta > Lepidoptera > Nymphalidae > Heliconius > Heliconius erato x Heliconius himera. Next base: position 44,315 of record JAATLQ010034214.1, read on the forward strand.
CATACATACATACTTTAAATTACCTCCAATTTACGAACATCAGCGTGTAAAATCTTGAATTTTAGTCTGAATATTTTTTTTGTACTTTTTTAGCTTCACGCTGTATCCCACTCATGGCATGGTAGAAAAAGGGACCCTGTGAACCTGTGTGTTATGACACTCCGTTCCCATTAAAATACTTCCGTTCCTCATATCCCTTTGTGCAACAACTTTTATGAAAACGTTTCTTGTTCATCTACAAAGAATATCTAATAATAAAATAATTATTTTATATCAGATTTTTTGAATACACTTTGATTGGCTGTTCGGATTTTAATTAGGACACTATGAAAAAAGAGGAACATTTTTTTATTATATAAAGAAGAAGGAGAAGTGACTTGGCATAGTATTTTACTTATGTTGAGCTTTCACTATGTTACCATTTAAGTCAGGATTAACTGAGGCGGAGTAAGATAGCATTTGACTGGAAGCCCCCTTTTTTGTGCCCGATTCCTTCACAGAGGAATTATTAATATTTTCCCGTCCTGGTGGGCAACGTGTGATATTAAGTTTGAGTACTCAACGTGCAGTGTCTCGAAGTCGGACAGAAAGCTGAGAACGGCATGTTTTAACACTAAGTACTCTCTGCCTAACATGGCTACATGTAGGACAAAAGGAGTGGACTTTACTAAATTTCTGCGGGAACGGTAAAAACATTAAAATTCCATTTTGCGTCTCAAAGTCACGAAAGAAGTTGCGGGCGACGACTTACCTAACGAAATTAATTCTAATGTAATATCCATTTATGACGCTAAAAGGGCGTTCACCAAAAAAGTTATTTCATACAATTATTACAGACTTTATTAACTGCCGCGGAATTTGAACCTGTATACGAATACTATAAAAAATATTTTATGCGAACTTTATTATTATATCGGAGTGAGAATCGTAAATCTTGATTGTAATAAAATTAAATTTTAATTTAAAGTAATATAATACACTTTTATTACACGAACCAGGTTGTTTATTAAATTTCGTTCGCGATTGCGAATGTAAAAGTATTTTAAATTCAATTTATTTTCCTAAAAATTTATGAAGTACATAAATAGTATTGTTTTCATTATCGACGACTTTAGGTTCGATTACCTCTCGGAGGAACAAATTATATTCAATTGTTTTTTGTTGCCACTCAACTCATTGGAATATCTGGAAAATTTGGCGACACATTAGGAACGGTGTGTCTAAAAAAATCATTTATTACGTATCCCTTATTGATTTTAAAAATATAGGTCCCGCTGAGTTTCTAGCGCCGGTTCTTCTCAGGTCTGGGGCATTAACTTTAGTGAACTGATGGTAAATTATTTGACGTTCAAAAATGAAGCATGTAACTTCTTATTTTGAATAAAATAATTTGAATTTGAATTTATAAATGGGCAGAAACTGAAGAACGAAGTGTTTTAACACTATTTAATTACATAAAACTAAGAAACAATGTTAATAAATATAGAGCACTTGTAATATTGCGCAATATATTAATGAAAATAAGTCACCAGTGCGGTCACGAGCGGACGCTTCAGAATCAGATCGGATAGAGATAACCGGCGCAACAGGATTTATTCGGTCATTGGACTTTTGTAGCGTAAAACCCAAATATCGGGTTTATTTTGCTTTCATTGTATATGAAAATAGTTTTTTCACGTAAAATTGGTTGCCTGTAATGGGTGTGTATCGAAATTCCATGTGGTTTTTTTTAAGTGGAATTGTTCGCCTTTTCTTTATATATTTAACATGTAAGAGTGGTAAGTAGCTCTGCCTAAATAATACAACTACTTGTAATAAAATTTTATTTTTATATATTCAATATCATTTATTTTTAGGTTCACGCTGTATCACAAATATAGCAAGGGGTAGGCAGAGGGAATCTAGTGTTAAAACACTCCGTTCCCTACTTTACACTTGTTTTTTAAGTTAAATTCTATATTTTTGTGATAATCAGTAAAAAAAATATAAATACATTCTAAAAAAATATAACAAAGACCTTTGAAATAATAATATAATATTAAGTAAAACACAAAACACAAACTCTTTGAACCGTACTCTATAATAATGTGTAGATTCTGTAAATGGGTCTCAATGGAGCAGATTTTATTTAGGTCAGTATTGTTTGCGGGCAACGGGAACCTATTGTTCTGTCGTATCCTAAACGATTCGCGTAATCGAAATGTAATCTAATGAACGTTAGTTTTCATTTAGAATTTGTTGAAATTATAGTTCTAATGATTAGATTTTATTTATATATAACATATTATATTATATATAAATAAAATATATACATGAAGAAATATAAACATGAAATATAATATTATGTATGTAGTTTTGTATGTAGAAATTACGATGTTAAGGCATTCCGTTTTCTACTTATAATACATTTGAAAAGACATCGTGTTACTGCTTCGTCTTTGTGTCCAGGCCAAGAATCAAACCCGTAATCAACGCATATACATTGAAATACTCCACAACATTCTTTTATGGCCGTGGAGCTGATAGAGAATCAATATTATTAGCTTATCCTACAAAAATCCTGATGATACACAATACAAATAAACTAAAAGTAAATACAATACAGAGCCACAATTACCACGAACACCACCTTTCATCTTATCAATTTAAATTTCAACATTCATAAATTATAGACTTCAAATCTAAAAACCATCCTTTCAATAATATACCATATCATATTTCGACCTCATTAATAGAGTCATCGTTACCTCTTAAATTACATACTTAGAGACTAGAGAAAGTTCTTGTTAATCAGTTCAAATATGACTTGTAATATTATAGATATCAAAGAACTATCATTCCTAAATTACATTTTTTTATTATTATTTTTAGTTTAACACATATTATGTAAACATCTCCCCCTTATAAAAGAGTAAAGGACAAGAAGAAGATTAAGACTCTATCTTTGAGACAATCTATGTCGGCTTGCAAAATCTGAAATAAAATGTTTCCAAAGATCAAAAAATCACTCGAACGGGTAACGAACCTATGACCATTCCGTACACTCAGACATTATACTTCTACGCCCGCAATATCAAAACCTACATTCGATAGTGATTATTCAAGCGGAATTTATGGCTTGCCGACCAAATGAAAAAAGGGAGGGCCCAACAATAGTCGTCATTTAGTGTTGTATCCGTATTAAAAGACGTGGGAATAAAACCCATTAGGGCCATACATAATGGGAATTTCGTTTAGAAATAGATTGTGAAGCGATCGATTTGATTTCGAAATCAGATTTGTAAATATCGATTGTATTGTCGAGTTCTTTTTGTATGACTGTCATAGTAAAATGGTCATTTTTTATTTTTTAAAGCGGGTTTTTTATCCTAGGATAACTGGGAAAATGTCTATGGCGTATTAAGAAGAGATGACGTTTGATAATATGTATGAATATAAATATCGTCCAATTCCAAATTCCAAAAATAAAATAATGCATAAGGATAATACAGAAATTTTATTACCCCTTAAGAAAAGTATTAGCAATAAATGTTCCAAAACATTTATGTTTGAGAAAAAAAATGTTGTTAAGGTAATATTATTAAGATACTTTGAGATAAGTTCAAAATTTTAGTCCAAAGTTTCAAGCATACATGCAAAATGATATTGTGCAATGTACATTCAAAAAATATTTAACATATCACTACCTAAGTTCTGGGCCACAAGCCAATGCCTTTGTCTTACCAGTCGAAGGAAACTAAACATATTTTAATTATAAATATAACCCCAAGTTGGATTCAAACCTACAATCATCGCCTTGCAATCAGGCACATTACAACAATGAAGTCGTGCAATAAATTATCTAAATAACGATGCACTTTCATCAAATTTAATCCAAAGCCTTTTAAGGTGCATCCCAAAAACTAATAATGGGATAAACAAGAAGACTTGGCCATAAATCGGTCCAAGGTATAAAGCTTGCAAATTACGCCTGTTACCATCGGCCCTTTAGCTTTTTCTGCCAAACCTTGAATGCAATATATAATACTTGGCAAGACTATAAATTTTGGATCTTGACATTTTGGGTTAGAAGTTGGTAGTATTGGTTGTAAGAACTCGAAATATATTTTTATCCTTCAAAATTAAATTTTACATTACTTAATGCTATATAAATACTATTTAAGTATATAATCTTTAGATTTTAAGATTTTTAGACAATTTAAAGTTGATTTTTTTTTAAAATAGGTTCTCCCAGGTTCAGTCTTCTTCTATGCTAAATTTTCAAATACTACTGTTTATGTACCCGCATTCTCCATATCACGGATAGTAAAAACACTAGCCTCCCAGATTCCTTCTGACAATATACTATATGCAGGGTACAGCGCGAAGCTAAAAAACAATCCCCGTACCATACCAAATTGGAAAAAAGAATCAAATAATTAATTAATTATTTATTTTTGCCATAACATATATAATTTTTTCCCCAAACGGGAATCGAATACAACCATTCTATACCGAGAAGGTCCACGAATACACATCCACGAAATAATACTGTTTAGATTATCATAAATCTGGCGTCAGCCGCATCTCGATCCCAAGTCGTGGAGCTTTATTTTCGAGAAAGGGTTCCGAAAGATAAAACAGGAAATTTGAATGTGACATTTTTGTTTCTTGTTGGGACGATAGAATTTCATTTTTGCATCTACTTAAGCTTGAATTTAAATTGGGTTTGTTTGTTTTGCTTTTTCAATTAGCGAACGTATTTTTGTGTTTAAGTATTGTTTGTTTAGTGGGTTAAATGAAACGTAAAAAAAGAAGGAACGTTAATTAAAGAAGAGAAAAAATTTAAATACATGCAGGTAAAAATATTAAGTTTATTTTTAGTTTTTGTTAATTTTTTCAAAAGGCTATCTCTTTTTAATAAGAATATGTCTGGTATGAATCGAATCGTACATCTTACAATACGTCGACTAGTATGTTTTAGTTTAAACTTTTTATTAAAAAAGCTTCAATTTAAAAAGCTTGAAGCTACCCTACACGCTCATATGAGCGTTATATAAATAAATTTATATTTATACAGGCAACATTTTTATTGAAGCTACAAAGTGGCAATACCAGCACGTCTCATATTGTACCGGTTATTAGATTTTAATGTTGGCATAAGTCTACTTTAAGTCACGCTATATTGCTATAATAATATTGATGCACTACTCAAAGGAAATCTTCTTACTGGGACGTGATATGAATACTTATACAAGTATTAGTTTTGTTTATTTTTACTGTTGCTTTATTATGTTTTATTTTTGCGATTTCGTTTGCTTTTCTAACGAGTTGTATGAGAAGAATGTAGTGGCATCTCCGATTTTTTTTGTGAGTGTTTAGTTATTTTCTTATAATTTTTAGAATTTAGCTGTTTATTTAAAATCTTTACGCTTTCCATCCCACGACGAGACATCCCAGTTTCCGTTTTCTGAATGTGGAAGTCAACACCGTGCTTTGTATGTGCATGATGAAGAAATTATTTTTTTAATTACCTCAGAACTAGGGCTACATTACTTTCCCATTTTCCAACCAATTTTCAAGATATTAGGTGTCCAGTTGCAGAACTTAACTCCTTGTTTTGTCTTGTTATCACATCGAGTCAATGCAAATAAATAATTTCTTTAAATATTAATCAAACCTATAACTCAAACGACTACAGCTTCAATAATAATCATTTAAAACATTCACGTTTCATACAAATAGTGTCTCGTTATACGCAGGTATACTTGGCAGGCAACAATTAGGCAAATGACGCGAGTGTAGCAGCCGCAGCTTCATCTCAACTCCTATAATGGGGAGGACCTACTTTTCTAGTTACAATGAGAGCGGTATGCCTGCGAGAGCTCGCCGTAAATAACGGAACCGGATATCTGGAGACTTCTTTTTATAGTTCTTTTTTTATTATTTTCATAGAAAATGCGTGTATAAAGTTAAAAAAAATGTGAAATTGTGTTTATACAGCCAAATTGAAAATCAGCACAAATGACGATCTAAAAATTGTAGTAAGTGTGGACATGCAGAAAGACATTTTTTTTGCCTTTTTTTAAGGCAGAGGGAATATGAGAACCTAGTGTTACATACTGTAAAAATATTTATATTAAAAAAAAAGCGGCCAGTCGTAGCGCAGGGGCACAAAGTGTAAAAATGTATAATCGACTGTTTGTGGGTTCGAACCCTACTCGAGGATATGAAATATTTATTTACATTTATATTTTCATTCCTTCGCTCTGGTGTCCAGGCAAAGCGCGGCGTTGAGTTCCGCCACTCAACACGCTATGCTTCCAGAAGTTGGCGGAAAGTGGGGAAGAGTGTCTTAACACTAGCTTCCCTCTGCCTTTCCTGCTATGTGCGGGATACAGCGTGAAAATGATTTATCTTCACTCAAAATTTCTATATAATAAACAACATTCATTTATTTTCATTATAAAGACTAACATGGCATATAAGTAAATAAAGTGATTGCATTAAATCAGTAGCATTAGCTCTTGCGTGACTATCGCTTACACGCGTAACACATGCAACCATCTTATCAGTTTATTTTATTTGTACTACCGTTTTTACTTTTTATTTTCTTGTTGAAGTAATTAATATTTGATATATGAAAGAGTAGAAAAAAAAACGGTAATTTTTAACTTCTTCTAGAGATAATCTTCATTATTCTAATAAGAAAAAACATATTAAATTTTTTACAATTTCAAAGATCAGCACTGGTATTTTTTAACCGAGTTTATTCAATATACAAAACAAATGAGAAAAAATTAAAATCTATACTAAATTTTAGCGTTCCAAATATAAATTGACTGAGCTGGACCGTATTTAATAAATTCAATATTTTTTTACTACTTGTTCAATACAAATATAAGATAACAAAACGAACCGACTACCATCAACCAATCATGAAAACGTAGCAACACTGTGTCACGTGGTATTCTATAATAATAATATGTCCGCTTTAATTAATCACCATTATTTAAATTGAAGTTTGCTCATCAATTTGCAGGTACTTCATTAATATTATCGCTAAATCGTAATTAAAATGTTAAGCACAGATTTTACCTATTTATTTATTTGATCAACATGGCCTCATTATTTCAATATATATTTTATTTGCTTTAGGCAGAGGGAATCTGGGAACCCAGTGTTAAGATTCATCTGTTCTCCACTTTCCGCCGAATTCTAGACGCAAATACACGTTTTACCTTGTTACGACAGCGAGGAAATGAAAATATTAAATATACCATTCCTCAAATATTTATTTCTTGAGTGGAATTGAATCTACAACCTGAAAAGCAGTACGCTTGTGCCACTACGCCACGACCGAAATAATAAGTATTAAAAGACTGTCACAGCTTTGAATTTCTATCAAATTGTACCGAATTTTGCTATTAAATTTATGAGATATGATGACGAATACTTATTAATAAAAATGTTAGGAATAGCAAAAAAGAGCTATATATTATATTTTTTTTTGGAACTAACGTAGTCAAAAACAAGTGTATATGAAATATATATTACGTATTTAAAAAAGGATTTCGGACAATTTAAATTCAATGTGTTCAATTATATCGACAATTTGCGGGGTCCTTGCACTCGCGAACACCGAAATAAAATGGCTCCCTTATCTCATAATTTATCTAAAACGAGTTTGAGACCAAACCGAACGTTTTAAAAAGTATTAACGTACGATATTCGACAATGTTACGAAATCTTTATTATAATATTTCAGTTAAGTATTGACTTTTTTAGGATTCTAATTTTTATAAAAATGTACATTTGTTTGTTTTTTATTTTGTTTTTTTAATATTCTAATTTGAAATATATCTTTTTAATATTCGATATGTCACTCCGTTCTCCACTTTCCACTGATTTAAGTGGCAAGTCGCAAGTGACAAAATTAAAGACTAATCTGATGAAATTTTCCGCGATTGAGATTTGAGCCCACTGTAACAGGGTACCCCAACTGTGCGAATATTTTTTTAACCTTTACGCTGTATATAGAGAGAAAACTGGGACCTATTGCTATTTTCGCATATTTTCGTTCCTAACTTTTATCGAATTCTTGAGGCATTACGTGTTGAGTAGCGGAACACAACGCCGCGGCTTGCCTTATTGCCAGAGCGAGGAAATGAAAATATTAATTATTTCATTCCCCCGAGTGGATTTCGAATCTACAATCGTCGCGTTTACAACCACATGGTTGTGCCGCTGCGCCTATTATGCGAACATGGCATGGCATTTATATCCACTGCTACTAAAATATCCAAAGTTTGCCATCAGTCTAGACAACATTTAATATCAGTGCTCAACGTAAATATTTACCTCAAAAGGATTGCAAAATATATGGGAAACCGAGGTTCCATGGGGTGATTGTGGCGCATCTGCACGTAAACACGATGCTCGTGGGTTCAATCGTTAAAATATTTTTTTTCAATTTTCTAAGTGCCCCTTTAAGTTTCGCAATCAGTGCCTGAAATTCGAGCAGAACGAAAGCAGAGTGTCTTAACACTAGTTTTTTTTCCCTACTCTAATATGCGTGAAAATGAAAAAAAAATCCACTACAAGCCCTTACAATTTACTATCAATAATTAATGGGAGACTAATTAAAATAAAAACAAACATAGCTGCTGTTATTTTAATACTGTTTTATGTTTGATTGTATTAGTAATCGAAATACATTGTTCCACAATGTATTTAAATTGAAAAGAGTTCGTTATTTATTAAATCAGTTACAATTTACTAGAGAGGTTCGAGGGTGTTTGAAATATATGAATAATCTTATGTTCATGTATACACACATATTAAATATTTATCTGAGTGCGGCTGAAGAGTGTGAAATTATAAAACGTAAAACTAAAGAAACTGCAATTTTACCGTCGAGATGGAGTGGCACTGCCTTTGACTGTTAATGCGACGGTCCTTGGATCAATTCCCACTCGAAAGAAATAAATTTTATTTTCTCGCTCTCCAACATCTTGAAAATCGCATGATAAGTAGAGAGCGGAGTGTCTTAACATTAGGTTTCCTCTGTCTATCCTGGTATATGCGGGACATAGCGTGAAAAAAGAACTATGGAAAATACGATGTAAACATTTTTAAAAATAAATAAATAATAAGCAACTGCTAACTGGATTTTTAAATGTTAAATAAAGCTTCAACCAAGACTTAAGAACTTAAGACTTTTACCATTTACAGTGGTCAAGACCACATAAGGTGCTATAAGAGAGTATTAAAAACAGCAAATTAATACTTAATTTAAAAAACCAAGTTTCCTCCAGGTGTTTACAAACACAACATTACAATACAAATAGCGAGATACTCAACACAAATGTTCTTGCCTGTCGTACGAGTGCGATCGGTAAACAATCAACGTTCGCTTGGAAATCGATCAATTACACTATCGACAAGTTTCACATAGTAATGATGGATAAATGCTAAGTGGGGCACGCAAATAAAACTTGAGTCAATAGCGTTTTTTTTTATTTTTATTTTCTTATAGCTTCACGCTGTGTCCTATAGTAGGATATGAGGTTAGAGCCCAGTATTAAATAACTTAAGAGACTCCGTTCCTCACGCACTGACAAATTTTCAAGACATTACGCTTTGAATGGCGAAACTCAGAGACGCGATGTGTTCTATTATAAGAGCGAAGCGAGCGAAGATAAACATCATTCCCATTCGCAACGGTTTTAGGAATCAAACTCACGACCGTCTCATTTACAATCAAACGATGTGTCATCATAATTTTCTGTGTACTAGTATTTTTAATTGTCTTATCTCATCATTTCCTTTTTGCCCTATAAGGAGGATTTATTATAATATTAATGGTCATTTTTTTTATCAGCTTCACGCTGTATCCCGCCCACAGCAGAGAAGGCAGAGGGAACATAGGTCAAGACACTCCGGTCCCCATTTTCCACCGTGTTCTGGATATGTAGTACAATGTTAGGTGAGATACTTACGTCATTACCAGCATTTCTATGATGTTAGTGAAGGAGTCACACCTACTGCGGTGATATCGTAATAATATTATAACAAGTAATAAAGAATCGAGTCCGTCCAAGCGCACGATTATAAACGCGACAGGTTGTGGGTTCAATTCACATTCGGGGGAATAAAATATTTAATATTTTCATTTCCTTGCTCTCGTAACTAAATAAAGTGCTGTTCCGCCACTCAACCTACTGTCTCAAGTATTCGGCGGAAAGTGAGGAACGGAAGTGTTCTACTAGGAACGGAATGTCTTAACACTAGCTTCCTTGGTTCCCTCAGCCTACCCAGCCGTGTGCAGTATACAGCGTGAAGTAAAGTACTAAAATAAAAGTAATATAGAAAAGAAAAGCATTAAGAACTTATCGAAAGTCGATCGTTATAGCGACAAAGTGGCGTCGGTCCACAGTTGGAACGCAATATAGACCTATTGCGTAGTACAATTTTTATATGGGTGTCTGTGGGAACGACGTTCATACATTAAATATGATATGAAGAAATCCAATAGCAATAACACATACGGCCGTTCTGTTTTTATAGAATGTATATACATACATTCCTAAGCTCATTTCTATATTTGTTTTGTTTTACTTAATGGTTATCATGGATGATAGTTAGATGGTAGCCAAGTTGTTTGTTTATTTTTTTCGTTTCACGCTGTATCCCCCGTACATATCAGGGTAGACAGAGGTAACCTGGGAACTTAGTGTTAAGATACTCCGTTTCCATTAAGACAATTCCGTACCCCACTTTATATATATACAGCTTCACGCTGTATCCCGCACACAGCAGGGTAAGCAGAGGAAACCTAGTGTTAAGACACTCCGTTCCCCACTTTCTGCCGATTTCTGGAGGCATTGCGTATTGAGTGGCAGAATTCAACGCCGCGCTTTGCGTCGACACCAGAACGAAGAAATGGAAATATAAATTTAAATAAATATTTCATCTCCTCGAGTGGGGATCGAACACACAACCAGTCGGTTTTACAGTCACACCGTTTGTCGTGTTCACCGTTTCACACTTGTGTCCTTGAATTTGTGAATAATTGATGACTTTTTTAAGTCCCGATGAGTTTCTTGCGCCGATTCTTCTCAGGCCTGAGGCATTATACTTTAGTGAACTAGTTATAAATTAATTGATGTTCAGAAAAATTAATAATGTTTTTTTTGCTTCACTTTGCTTCGCTAGCGAAGTTGCCGCAGACAACGGAGCCCTAAACTCTACGGTGGCATTTGCTCGTTTTGATTGCCCGACGTAACTTTGACCGCATGTATATTTAGTTACTTCGAAACATTAAACAATTAAATTGAACGCGCTAATCTCAAGAACTACAGATTTTAATTGAAAAATATATTTTTATGTTGACTATATGCATTTCATGGTAAACATTTGATTTATTTATTACATAACAAAATAAAAATACAATAAATAACAAAGACAAAGTAAATCAAGAACCTTTTTTTATAAGCAGGAGAAATAAAGTTTAATTCGACGATATATTTTTATTGTTATATTGCCTTACAACTAACACTAGACTAATAACTGATGTCATCTACAGACTTCATGTATGAGCATACATTACTATTGTTTGAATTGAAGAGAGACTTTAATGTGTTATGTGATGATACTTCTAATCATATGAATTATAGAACTAACTTATTTGATTTAGTCGTAGTTTAGCAGCCCAGAGTGCAGCTGAACGTGACGATTGTGGGTTCGATTTCCACCCGGTAGAATTAATGCAATGACTTGAAATTTTAGCAAAAAGTGGGGAATGGAAGCATAGCGCTGGGTTCCCTTTGCCTACCCTGCTTTATGCGGGATACATTCAGGTTTACATTCAGACATTGCCACGCAGCCTCTTTTATCAATATATTCTTGAAAATAGTTTCACAACGAAATACAATTCAAAAATTCCAATTAATTTTTTTTTTATATTACAACAAAAATATAAATTCAAACGTATTATCGTATTATATAAAACGGTCATACAAAATTTAACCTCGTTTCCAACAATATTGAACACGCTGTGAAGCACGCCCTCGTACGAGCGCCGCGCGCCGGCTCTCTACTCAACGGACACGTTTTAAACATCACAATTAACGTATGGCTAAATTGAAAATCGATTTTATCCAATTTTACGTATTCACTTTTCGATTTTTTTTGTTTCATTTTTTTTTCAGAAAATTTACCTATATTTTTATTTGTGTAGCAGGATTCGAAAAGCGCGTCTCTTAGAATTCGTTTTCAAGAACGTTCACTACAACATTGAGATAATTTCATAATCAATACACACATAAAATATCACAAATTCTGTGCATATTAGGACGCATTTACTTGGTTGAAGAATGAACCATAATTTTAAAAATTATTACTTTGTAAAAAATTATGCTTTGTTTTGAAGTATTATCAAATTTGGCCACATAAAAACAAACATACATCCACTGGCAAACACATAACCATCCGTGGCATCGCGCAGTCGGTTAAAAATACATAAATTACAATAATTCCTAGTACCTTTAAAATGTACGCGCACGTGAGATACCTGTACTTGGCTCATTTGACACTGACCTACAATGCTCACACCATCAGACATCAGAGCATTAGCATCGTTCAGTACTTGCTGGTATATCAAGGTCGTTTTACTTCACAGTTAATATGTTGAATGTCTTAATAAATGGTCTTTACGTTTTGTATACATTGTTTTGTTGTTGGTAGGAACGTGACAGCTGTGGGTTCGATTTCAAGGTTTGTAACGAGACAAAGTACGACAGCCACGCATTGCCTTCAGAATTCAGTGGAAAGTAGGGAACGGAAATGTCTCAGTGGAAACGGAGTTTCTTAACACTAAGTTTCCTAGTTCTCTCTGCCTACGATTCCTTATGCGGTATACAGATGAAGCTAGAAAACAATAGTACTTAATAGTGTAAGCGAGCTTAATAGTTACGTAATCACAATCACGTACAAACATTTTATTTTGATGCGTTCTTTTGTTAAAGTAAACTCTTAGGGTTGCCAACGTCTTGTATTACTATCGTAAATCCTTATTCCTAGATTTTGCTGTAATATATGAGTATATATTTTATTTTAAGTACATATATATGTTTCTTATATTTTATAATAATATTTGTTTTTTCAATTTTTTTTTAATTCAGTGAAGTCATATGTTTTAACATATCCACCCACATAGCATATATTACAAGCTGCAATCATGAAAACTAATTGTATTTCTTTTATTATTTATCTTTCTGTGGATTTTATAACATGCAGTGCATGCACCTTCCAGTACTCGAAAATAAATTTAAAATTGTGCACTTGATAGTTTTGAGGCCGGTTGTGGCGCAGCGACACAAAGTGTGACTGTAAACCGACTGGTTGCGGGTTCGATCCCCACTCGAGGAGATGAGATATTTAATTAAATTTATATTTTCATTTCTCTCTCTGGTGACGAGGCAAAGCGCGGCGTTGAGTTCTGCCACTTAACACGCAATGCCTCCAGAATTCGGCGGAAAGTGGGGAACGGAGTGTCTTTCACTAGGTTCCCTCTGCCTACCCTGCTGAGTGCGGGATACAGCGTGAAGCTGATTTTATTTGATAGTTTTGGGTTCTATTTCTTTTGTGGGATTTGGACACTCGTCATAAGTAAGACACGTGAAATCTACGGTGGCCCCTTAATTTTCCTCATACGTAAGACACGTCAAATCTACGCCACGGTGGCCCCTTAATTTTCGAGACATTACGATAGCACCAGTCAATATTTGCCAGCCCTACTTCAATACCTATTAGTAACGTGATGAACAATAGATCATAAAAATATTAAGAACGCAATATAACGATTTTATTTAAGTTAGCAATAGACTTTTACTTCGTATTTATAGTAGGCATAAAATTTACTACACTTTTTTTATACATTTAATTTTACTAAGAAATTTGTGGTTATTTTTTTGTATGTTTCTTATTCGTTTTCACTTTAACTTAACTGTTATGAATTATAGTTATATTATCATCATTATGAGAGATTATTAAAGTTAACTTCAATTTCAATAGCAGTGTAGAGTTATTTCTATTTTAAAAATCTACTTAGTAACACAGAAATAAAACAAAATCGTGTCAAAAAGCTAATTTAAATAATTACTGTGATGACTAATTGACTTTGAATAATAGTTTAACTCATGTTTAAAATACAAGCTAAATTTTATTTAAAAATACATATGTATGTATATGTATGTAATGATGCTTCAGCAAGGTAAGTAATCAAACTGATTGAATATACTGTCATTAATCTTATCAATCAAATATTTTGAGTAAAAAATTGAACATAAACAAAAACTAGTCAGCTTATTCCTGATATAATGCACATCATACATACATACACATACACACATGCATACACATACATACATGTATGTCTACATAAAAATATAGAATCATGATCCTTATACTGAACAAAAACGATTGATTTAAATATTTTTTCATACAACACGATCGAGAAATACTGGAACGAATTTGTACGAGAGTATGGTGATTAGCGATTTTTTTTAATTGATTTGAATAAATTTGATTTGATTTTTTTGCGTTAGTAGGTATCGAGTAAACGTTGGCAACAATAGACATTATATTAAATTCGTTAAAGTTCTATTGTATTTAAAATAGATTAATTTTGTATCTATTTAAAATTGTACTCATTTTAATAATCTTTTTTTTATTTCTTTTGTTTATTTTTTGTTAAATATTTTTTAACCTCCTTATAAATTATTTTTAAATAAATAAATGATTATAAACCAAGATAAGGCCTAAGATTGAGACTGATATAAACTAATATTGAGGCCAGTCGCGACACAGGGGCACAAGCGTGCGACTGCAAATGCGACGGGTTGTGTATATTCTCTTTTGCGGCGTTGATTTCCGCCACTCACCAAAAAATGTCTCCAAAATTCGGCGCATAGTGGGCAGCGGAAGTATCTTAATACTAGGTTTCCAGGTCTCCCGGTCGTACTCTGGTATGTACTGTATACAGAATGAAGCTAAAAATACTAAGAATTCTACAACATATTAATGATGTATATAAAGAAAAAACGACTCCTTTACCTTGAGGACTTTTGTAAACGTATAAAATATCTATAGTATATGTATATTTTGTAGAAATAAAAAAAAAGTACACGTGTAAGTATTACGATACATGTCATGTCAACGTGGAATCTTGGCAATGATAGCTGCATCCCCACGACGGAGTGCAATCGCGATTGTTGGGACGAAAAATGTATTCTCTAATGTCGAACCACAAAAATTTCAAATGGAATAACTAGTATTCTATGTTATTAAATTTATCGAGGATTCACTAAAACAAAAACAAAAAATTAAAAGAAGTGGGGAACGGAGTATATTAACACTAGGTTCCCTCTATCTACCCTGCTGTGTGCGGGATACAGCGTGAAGCTGATTTTTAAAGGAAGTAGGGGAAAGTGGGGAATGTGAAAGTGGTAGGAGTGGACTGTTTCAACACTAGATTCCTATTTTCCCTATTCTTCCATTTACAACGGGCGTGAAGCTAAAAAAACTAGAAAATAAGCCACGTTTTTAAGTTCTTTTTAGCATTTAGTTAAAAAAACTACATTTAAAAGAGGAAACTATCGACCAGACCCGTATCGACTAACTTAAAAAATCAAGAAGAAATACTAGCGTATGCATATGCACATATAAAAAGTACATACAAGGTGCAAAGTATTAAAGGTGGATGCATCCGTCACTGATAATAACACACTCATTACTCAAGATAATCAATTCTCTAAGTCGGCACTCGCGATAACTCTAAAGGCAACGTAAGTCTAAGCTATCGTATCAAAATTAGTTGGAGATAAGCAGGAGATTCTCACAGAATTCTTATCTAATGCTTGTTTTCCATGTTCTTAGTAGATTCAAGCTGTATCCCGCAAATAGCGGGTTAGGCAAAGGGACCATGGGAACCAAGTGTTAAGTTTAACGTTAAGACACTTCCACTTTCTGCACTTTCCGTCTGAAGGTATTGAGTAATGAGTGGCGAAACTCAACCGTTACAAGAGCGACGAAATGAAAATATTAATTATTAAATTATCTGGAATGGGAATCGAATCTACGACGTGTCGCTTTTACAGTCACACGATCATGTCTCTGCGCCACGGCCACCCACAAACCCAACCTAACTTTTTCCTTTTATTCAAAACGACACTAACAAAACAATAACCACAAATAATAATAATATAGCAACGTATAGTTTTGCATTCAGTAGATACAAAAATCCTGTAGCAGGTGCATTTCGTGCTGACTGAAACCGGTCGAATATCAAATAAATAATGTTTAAAATGTAGACGTACACGTTGGTAACAGTGTTTTTATTGAAGCGCTAATTGTATAGGCCGTCCTGGATTTTGAAGCGGTTATTAAATCGACTATATTTTTTTTTAATTAAGGACTCTACCCGTTTCGGTTGGGTTTTTGCTGTGGGTTAGTAAATGTGATATTTCTTTGAGTTGACCAGTTCTTGGGATGTTATGGTTTTTATTTGCTTGTTATTTTTAAGATGACAAAGAAATTGATGTCGTGCCGGCGCAGGGGCGCAAGGTTGCGTTTGTAAACTTGACGGTAGTGAGTTCGATGCCTAGTCGGGAGAATGAAATATTTAATATTTTCAATATTTCGCTTCCGTTTTGACTCTAGATATCGGCGAAAAGTGTGGAACGGAAGTTAATGGGAATGTCTTACAACTCCAGATTCCTTCTGTCTACACCGGTATAGGTATACGGAATACATCGTGTAGCTAAAAAATTAAATTAAATAAATATTTGGATGTATAAGCGTTAATAATTATGCTATAACAACAAATACTAAAAAAAAAAATAAAAAAAGGTATTTAAAGGGGGCTACTTTTTGAAGGCGTCGTACGCGACTTCGACTTGTACTTCGTCAATTTTTATAACAAAAATGTTTAAACGCACACAAAGAAGATTACGTTAATAAAGTGCCCTTTATAGTTATTATTTCTATAAAACTTTGATTACTTAAAGAGCATTACAAGTAAATATTTCAAAAAGAAAAAAACGCTTTTTACTCTTTCAATAATTCAACGTCTAGTTTATGATATTAATCATCTCGCTATTATAATATAGTTAGTTACGATGAGAACTGGATTTTATTATACCATATCGTCTTGACTTTAATTTCAATCCCTTCTTATAAGTGTTCTAAAATAAGTTTAAAAAACATGAGTAAA
Source organism: Heliconius erato x Heliconius himera (assembly GCA_013421005.1). Classification (NCBI taxonomy): domain Eukaryota; kingdom Metazoa; phylum Arthropoda; class Insecta; order Lepidoptera; family Nymphalidae; genus Heliconius; species Heliconius erato x Heliconius himera. The sequence goes on from JAATLQ010034214.1 coordinate 61,569, forward strand.
AGAGATATTAAAATAGTACGTTTTTAACTATCTATTTACTAAAGCAAAATAGTTATAGGATAACTTTTCAAAAATGTTAAAAACAATACAAAAGAATTTGTTTCCTGCAATTTTGATAAATTGAGAATTGAGTGGTGGAAATCTACTTTGTCACAACAGAACGAAAAAAAAAATATATATTTTTATTTTAACCACGGACAGAACCTACAACTAAAGCGTGTACAATCAGAAACCGTCCCACTAGACTACCATGGCCTAAGCCCAACCAACTTAAACAGAATTCATATAGGTATCAAAAAACTATCTAAGTATATCAATGCAATAAAAACTTTGTGTTATCATTAATCGTGTTTTAATGGTAGCAGTGACACCGCACGACTGTAATCATAGCTCCTTGGACCCCTCGTATCACAAGGTTTTTAATTAATTCTCCTATAGTACACTCTTTTACGTTTCTGATAATTTTATATTGCTTTATAATATAGAGGCCAGTCGTGGCGCAGCGGCACGTAGTGTGACTGTAAAACCGACTGGTTGTGGGTTCGATCCCCACTATAGGAGATGAAAATATTTACTTATATTACTTTATATTTTCATTGAGGCAAATTGCGGCGTTGAGTTCTGCCACTTAATACGCAATGCCTCCAGAATTTGGCAGAAAGTGGGGAACGGAGTGTCTTAACACTAGGTTCCCTCTGCCTACCCTGCTGTGTCCGGGATATAGCGTGAAGCTGATTTAATTTTTATTTTTTCTTTATAATATAGTTGAAATTAATATAATATTCTTTATTTTAATATGGACGAACTGGTTGTTTCAGTATTTTGAATTCGATTATAAAAGTTTACTGGTAATAATTTAGGATAAATGTGGTGTGTAATTTATATTGTGAATATTTCGTTTGTAGTTATAAATCAAATTGGCTAATCTATTGTTTTATTGAAAATTCTACTTTACGCATTTTCGAAGCTGGATTTTAATGCGGTTTGACTAATGGCCAAAAAGGTTTAGAAGGAAGCTTCATATGCATAGTACCTGTTTTATTCATACTGTATTAGTGTGACCACAACAGGCGGAACCGCGAGCGGAATGAGATGAGGAATGAGCGGAAGTCACTTTGTAGGGTTCCGTTACTTAACACGCAATCTCTCAAGTCTCGAATTCGGGAGAAAGGAGGAAGTTCTGTCTGTGAAGTTAAAAAATAAAGCTTAGACCTCCTCAATAGTTAAACAAATTTATTATTATTCACACAATTATGCAACCAGCACATTGTACAATATCATAATTGCGTTTAGATGATATACTCGTATCAGTATAAAAAGATTTCTTAGTAGTTACTTTATAGAGTGTTTTTGTTTCTTAACAACAATAATTGGCTGTTAATGGTTTTTTGTTAAGCCTTAAGTACGTTTGCTCGTTTCCATTGTTGTTTTTATCGTATGACGTAATTTTTCGAGGTATACTAGTTTGTTGGAGGATTAGCATTCACCTTGACTGTATCGGGGTATGGAAATAAATATATTTTGTATTTAAAATATAGTTAAACATTAAACGACATAATAGCAAATAAATAGTTGTAGATTTGAATACCATTTGCTAGAATGAATCAATTTCTTTAAGCTGAAAATTGAATGTATGGTTGCTACCTTTAGAAGTTATAACTTCTCATTAGAGGGTAAACCACTTCGTTACGTAACGCGTTACGCCGGTTTGTCTGGCTTCTCTTTCTCATACGCATACGGCAGCCGTAGACAAGCTCCTCCTCTCTCACTCTAGCCGACAGGACTAGCCGTATTTCGGACAGACATTTCTCTCTCCTCTCTTCACATGACTCAGTGTTTAGTGTGCGGCAGACATATACTATTGACAGTGACATATCTTGTGTGGCGCAACTCAACGCCGCGCTCTGCCTCGTTACCGAAGCGCGAAAATGAAAATATTTAATATTTCAATTTCTCTAGTGGAAATCGACAACCTATCTCGTTTTAACTCGAACGTTTGTGCCATGACTGGCTTCAACGAGACGAGATATATGACCTAAAATAAAAACAGAAGTCGTTCACGCAAAATGCTATAGCATTATAAACCACATATACGATTTATCATCGCATCCTATAATGACTTCGCGAGTTAGCAAGACGATACTTTGTAAGTAGCAACGGATGCAATTATACCTTGGAAATTAGGCCTCGGTATCGATTTGTGTACAACCCGACGAAGTTTAATAGTCGCATAATAATAAGAATGTTATCTGAATCGTGTACTTTTTAATTTGTTCGTGTTGTAATAAATTTGCCTTTTGATAGTGTTACTTTTGTCTCGTTATTGGGTGCTATTTTGTTTCTTTATTAGGCTCTGATTGACCTTAATACGTGGTAATTGTGTTTGGCTGTTAATGCTATGTTGTATGGTAACAGGTTCATTTCATTTTATGCAGGATTCTTATATTTTGAATAATTATAACAGTTATTAAAAGAGTGATATATATTTTTTTTGAAATTTGAGATAAATAATAAAATTTTATATTAGCTAACTTTACTGTTTACCTAATATAAACCTTTCTATACAAATAATTAGAAAAATCTAAGATAGTAAAATATTTATTTTACTTAACAAACTTAACTTTTTATTTAAGATTAAAGTTGCTGTCTATTCTTAGTGACATAAGAAGCTTTTCTTAGTTCCACTTAAGCTTTTAAGTATCAAGTTCTGATGCATTTGCCCGATACGATGCAACAACAGGTAAAACACAGATATAATATTTTAAACTATAATTAGGTGTAACTCTTTTTATGGGCGGAGAAAAACTAGTGATATTTTATTCCGCTCTTCCTTATTAGATATTGACTTAATTAAATTAAAATTAAATAGGTTCCCGCAATATTCACATGTAGCAGTAGTGTTAAGAAATTTACTTTCCAGCAAATTTATCTACGACATTGAGTGGCGGAACTCAACGCCACACTTTCTAAGAAAAAAACGGGACCCAAAAATACATTTTCTCTATACAAATCCTAGAAACATTTATATAGATAATAAATTTGAACGTTCCCACACCATAACATTTTATATGCACATCAAAAATTGTAATTTAGTACAGTTTAATTAAAAACAAGAAAATGATAGTGATAAAAATAAATGTACAATGAACTTATAATACGTATTTGAATGCGATAAAAATAAAACTCGTTTTCTCCAGTATACATGAATGTGTTGTAAAACGTTGATAGGTGGTAGTAAATTTGTACGATACGCTGCATATCACTTATTTGGTGCAACAATGACGTTATTACACTTTTTTGAAAAACTGCAGGACACGCAATCAAAGTTAAAAAAATTACTGTTTCCGTAAATATTGATATTAAATATATTTTATTATTATTATTTATTTTATTTTTTTCTTTAAAGAATTGAAAATATGAATTGGTGCACCAATTATTAATTATTGAGTTAAGATTTTTATGTTTAGAGAATGCGACTAGAAGTCCCGTTTTTTGCTTGTATTTCCCGGAGTGCCCAAAGATGGCATCTGGAAGTGAAAAGTCCCGTTTCTTGATTTACGCCATTGTCAAATAACTGAATAGAAAAAAAACAAAGCACTCTACATTTTTGCCGCTAGCCACGCCCGAAAAGCCGAAAAAACCAAAGTATACCTATAAAAAACGTAAACCATCGCACAGCCACGGGCATGTTACACATAAAAATAAAAAATAAACATGAAATAGCCAAAGATTACTTATAGTTAAATTATAAAGATATAGAAAAAGATTGGTCACCTTATATATAGAGCCAAAACATACTAATGATAATGTAGCATTATGGGAGCACACTGATGGATGTGGGTTCGATTCTCATTCGATGAAACGAATTATTTTAATTTCAGTGCTTTTGAATCAATTTTTAAAAGCACTGAAATTAAAGTAATTCGTTATTCGTAAAACAAATTCGATTTTGATACGTCTCGAATTCGGGCGGAAAGAGGAGAATGATTTACCCCGTCACTAACTTTTTTTACCTACTCTGCTATACACGAGATAACGCGTTAAGTAATAATAAACCATAAGAATAACCTATAAAATGTACTATAGTAAAATGGCAATTTCAAAAATAACATTCACGTTTAAAGAAATAATAAATATGAACAAAGTTGAAACAAACGCGTTATAACTGCGATACAACACCGATTGCATCTATAATAAGCATTACAAATAGACTTCTCACATGCGACGCGATTGTGTTGGGCTTAGATGTATATTTCCACTAGTTCATAGGGTAGTAGTTTGATTTTTTTTGTCAAATATATTAAAAAAATATTTATGTCCTAAAAGAAAGCATATGCTGTATAGAAGATATATGTATATTGCAGCGCAGTCGAGTATTGTACGCAATTGCACACAATAGGATACGAGCATAATATGTACAAACATATATATATTGTACATCAATATAAATGGTTAAGGCGCTTAAAGTGAGCGGAAAGTTATTAAAATAAATCCCTTTGTGCTTATTTCACCAAAAAAAAGGGAAAGATATTAAATAAAAAGAAGGGGCCTAGACGTGGTGCAAGGGTACAATAGTGCGACTGTAATTGTGACAGGTTGTGAATTCGATTACCACTCGAGGAAATGAAATATTTACAAAACACATGCCTTCAAAATTCGGCAAAGATTGGGGAATGGAAGTGACTTAATGGGGATGGAGTGTCTTAACACTAGGTTTCCAGTTTCCCTCTGCCTGCAGTTGTGATACGTGGGGAAGCTAAAAAAAGTAACTTTACTTTGAGGTATTTCTATCCACTCTCAATCAACGGCCGCCACTATCACATGTAGAGTCAGCTGGAGGATAAAATCCTTACCCGTCCAAACGTTAAGATACCATTATTTAGTTAATATGCCCAGTTGTGCTCAAAAAGTCTTTTTGCGTTATTCTCAACAAAACAATAGTCATGGAAAGGATGACGCGATATGGAGACAGAGCTATTTGTACTAACAATGGAAAAATAATCTCAACTATCTTAAAAAGACGACGACTGTACATAGAATTTTATTCCTACAGCATAAGTATAGCTGGCTATGTCTAGGTTTTTTTTCAGACTATTCCTGTATTTATTATAAACAAATTAATTTTTTTTTTTTTTTTCAAAACAAAAAGTTACATACTTAATTATTATGTATTTGTTGTATAGTCATTGTAATTAATTTTTTTATAAGTGAACGCAATTTTTAACTGGATCTCGGTTATGGCGGCGGCGCGACGTTGAGTTCTGCTACTCAACAATGCCAATACCAATGCTTTCAGAATTCGACTGAGAGTGGGGAACGAAAGAGTCTTAAAGAGAACAGAGTGGTTAACGTCAGGTTCCAACGTTCCGTCTGTCTACCCTGCTATGCGAGGGATACAGGGTAAAGCTAAAAAAAATACAAGCTTAATCTTTGAACGTTGTTTAAATCTCTCAATGGTTCTATCTATATACCATAGAAGGAAGAGCCACTTTAGTGCTATAAAGTTCCCGCACGAGAATATCGATTTTTTTTTACATTCAGTCTCACATGCAATGTCTCGAATATGGCCGAAAAGTGGGTAACATAATGTCTTGACACAAAGTATTTTTACATATATTGCTATCCACAATGGAGCTTAAAAGCTGAAAAAATAAAAAATACTACAACATCTATATATTAAAAAGGTTAAAAAAGCGCCTTTACGCTTACAATATTATACTGTATATTGTCTTTTTTATATTGTAATTTCTACTTGTTTCTATAGAAAACTTTAATCGGAATCCACTCTATAAAAGTAATTTATGACTTTAAATATGATTTAATGTATTGATAATACACGCTTACATTGCTACTACATTTAATAAAAGTCAAGTAGGTAAATTTTACATGATATATTGTTAGTCCAAAACTGGATAAGCGATATTTTTTATTATTTTATTATCGCATCATCCTTTCCATGACACTTTTGTTGAGAATAACGCAAAAAGAACATTTTGAATACAATTCGGCATATTAACTAGATAAAGAGACCAGTCGTGGCGCAGCGGCACGAGATGTCACTGTAAAACCGACTGGTTGTGGGTTCGATCCCCACTCGAGGAGATGAAATATTTACTTAAGTTTATATTTCCATTTCTTCGCTCTGGTGTCGAGGTTAAGCGCGGCGTTGAGATCTGCCACTCAACACGCAATACCTCCAGAATTCGGCAGAAAGTGGGGAATGGAGTGACTTAACACTAGGTTCCCTCTGCCTACCCTGCTGTGTGCGGGATACAGCGTAAAGCTGTTTTTTTTTTAGATAAAGGTATCTTCTCGTTTCCCGTGCGGGAACCGAAACAACGACAATCTTATTTACAGACAAACACCAAATCATCATTGTGTCCTGTCTGTCTAACCAAAAGTTATTAAAGAAACGTGTAAATGAAGTAATAATAATAAATTCATTCGTCGTTTATCTGGCGTACAGATGTTAAAAACTACGAACATTTTGATGACTACTAATAGAATATTATAATAATATAGTATTATGTGTTAATACCGTACTAGTAATATCTAATAAATTTAGACTAAAAATATCTATTGGTATTTATTGGACTAAAATATATATAAATGTAAAAATAAAAGTTAAATTCAACTTTAACCAGTAAAAGAAATAAGAAGTTAATCGCCACGTTCTATAGGTAATTCTGAAATTTATTTTAAATAAATAAATTAATTAAGGTTTAGGGTTGGAATGTTTTCTGTGGTCGTGTTGTGTAAATTAGAACTTATCAGAGTCGGTTATTTAAAAAAATATATGTTCACGTTTTTCCTGCAAGCAAAAAGAAACTTGTGTTAAGACACTCTGTTTCTGTTCCCACTTATTACTCAATTTTCGGGTAATTACGTATTGAGTGACTAAACTAAACGCCGCGCTCTGTCTACCATGTGGAAAAAATTAAAATAAATTAATTCCAATCTTTCGATCAAATCTACCACAATCGAATTTACAACCAGATTCTGACCCACTGCGCCACTACGGCTTTAATAAATAAATGGACAAATTAAAAGGAAATAAATCAATGCCTTTATAGTAAAATACCTACTAACATAAGATTATAAAGTAATCATAATTTATATACATAAAAACCTCCATTATTACAGCATCCTGTTAAATAACAAGATCTATTTTTCTCAACAATTGGCTATGACCTCAGCCGTCTGGACCTAAGTTGTTATTGTATGAGATGAGTTACATTTCTGAATGGCACATGTGTGCCATATTAAATCTCGATTTTTCTGATGTCAAGATAGCGGTCCATTTTAGCTGATATTTTTTTTGTGCTTCACGCTGTATCTTGTACATAGCAGGGTAGGCAAAGGGAACCTAGTGTTAAACGTCCCCATTAAGATATTTCCATTTCCCACTTTTCCCTAAATTCTCGAGGCTTGGTGTGTTGTGTGGCGGGACTTAACGCCGCGCTTTGTCACGTTACCAGAGCGAGGAAATAAAAATATTAAATATTTCATTCCTCTGAGTGAGAATCGAAACCACAACTGTGCCCCGAACTCTTATCACTAGAACCCCACAAGGTGTTTTGTGAAGCTAAAAGAGAAAAATATGACAAATATCATTAACTTTTAGCGATATAAGAGAATGACCTGCACCACTGCACTACGGTAACCTCAATCAATACTAACATATTGTGATAACATTGAAATTGAAATACTATAAGAATAACTTATGCCTTATTAGAACAAAATAAATTGAATTAAGATTGCTTTTTTTATGTGTATATAGCTAGGTATAAGACAAAAAGTTATAATATATCAAAATAATAATACGATACAAACAAATTTATTTCAAGTGCCAATTTCAAAATCCCATGGTAGGTAAGGTTTTTTTTACAGCTTCACGTTGTATCCTGCATGTGGCAGGACAAGCAAAGGGAGCATAGTGTTATGACACTCCGCTACCCATTTATCCATTGCGTGTTGAGAAGGAGAAATCAACGTACCGCTTTGCCTCGACACCAGAGCGAAAAAAATTAAAATATTAATTTCTCGGGTGGGAATCGAACCCACAACCTGTTACGTTTACAGTCGCCCGTGCCCCAGTGCCACGACTGGCCTCAAAAAGTTATAGCACATCAAAATAATAACACGATACAAACAAATTTATTTCAAGTGCCGCTTCAAAATCCTATGCTTTTAATGGAAAATTTAATAAAGTTAACCATAGAAAAACTATTGAAGTGCAAATTACGTTCAGTTCGAACAGTTCGCAATATCGATATTTTATAGCACACCTCTACCTGTATGTGTAAATTGAATAAGGCTATAAAATTTCGAGTCATGAAATATTGAAATTTATAAATAACCTTATAAAAGTAAAATACTTTTGGAACGGTGACCGCGAGTTTATACATAATTTAACTGTGGTTGTAGGTTCAATTTTAAATTATTTTTGATATAAATAAGTGTTCTAATAATAATAGAAAAATTGTAAGAAATTATTATTATAAACATACCTTTATCGCCTAAACACAAGCTTCTCGCTGTATCAAGTGTATAGAAGGGTAGATAGGAGCACATCGCTCACTTATTCGATATATTTTGTGTCGACTGGCGTAATTTAACGCCACAATTCAGAGCATTGTCTACTAGAGTGACAAAATGAAAATACTTCATTCCCCCCGAATGGGAACCGAACGCACAACCGCCATGTTTACAGTCAAAGGCTATGCCGCTCAAAATTGATATTATTAATATAATCGTCGATACAGGTTTTATAATGTATGGAAATAAGTTTGCAAATCCTATAATTACATATCGAGACAAAGCATGTCATTCAAGCAGTGTCTAGAAGTACTTAAAACTAATAAGCATCTATTGTAGTTTAATGTAATCTAAATTAAAACGAACAAAAACTAGATAATAGCACAATATCTAAGCCGAACCGAGTCACGTGTGTAATTATAAAAGAGAAAAAAAATGACAAAAAATAAATGACCAACTAATGACGGGGTCAATGTGCTTTCTATTTAAATTGATTGGTAGAGAAGAAAAACGAAGTGGGATTTAGAAATGCTTGCAACTGGTTCCGTAGCACATTTTCCTTATAGATTGCAAGTATGTAACGCTTTTCCGGTTTCACTTGAAATAGCTTGTGTTGCGTGTTGGTAGTGGCTTCAAATCGCGCTCAGTGTATTTTTAATTACACTGTATATCAGGTATAATAGGGTAGACGCAGGAAACTTACACTAGGTTTAAAGTATTTCAAGACACTCCGTCTCCGCTGTCTGCCGAATTTTCGTGTATAATTGTCCTTTTATTTTTAATTGATAAGGCGTGATAAATGATAAAGTGATGCCTAAACGTTTTTTTATGAAATATAGTTATTATGTTTACAAAATATCAAATATCATGACCGAATTTAATATTTAATATATTTGAATAAACAAAAAGCCCAACGCAGTTTAAGGTCCTTTTTCTTCTCTACGTCGTTATATTGCTAGAGAATCACAGTTTAACACCACACTTTTAATGAAGCCAGAAAGGTAAAATATTAATATTTGGATACCGAAGGCGGCATCGAATCCTCGACCATTGCGAACCGATACTGCAACTAAGCAACAATAGCGTCTATCAGCACATAAGATGCTCGAATACTTTACTTCCCATTATTCTTAAAAAATCTCATTAAAGACAAAGGTCGGTAAGGTTAGTAGGCAATTTATCACATTCACAATGAAGGGAACGCAATCTATTTGTTTATTGCTGCGATATATTTTTCATATATTGTGTTATTATGTCATGATTATAATTAATGATCTAGATTGGATCTTGGGCATTGTTATTTCTTTGAGTTAAAATATTTATTTAAATTTATATTTTAATTTCTTCGTTTTGATGTTGGAGCAAAGCGCGGCGTTGAGTTCCGCCACTCAGCATGCAATGCCTCCAGAATTCGGCGGAAAGTGTGGAACGGAATGTTTTAACACTAGGTACCCTGCTGTGTGCGGGATACAGCGTGAAGCTGATTGCCTTTTGAGGTAAATATTTAACGTTTTTAAAATTTGTTACTTTTAAAATTGTAAGCACATTGTATTTAAAAATATGTATGAATATGTATACGTATTTAGTAGTTATTTATGATCTTTAAATGACTTTTGTAAATATAATGCCTTCAAAAATATAAATGTGAAATAAAAGCCAAGTTCAACATAGAATAATTTAACTATTTTCTCAGTTGACCGGAAAAGTATGATGAGTAATTCAAGCTCAAGATTTACCTGGTCAATTTTTGACATAAAAGCTGTTAAATGAAATAATTTGTTGCATCTTTATAAATTTCAATTTTAAACTTAACTGTACTGATCGATCGATCGAGTTCGACCAGTTAATTAATTAATTATGTTAAATATTATTCAAAGGGACTGTGCAGACAAAAAGACAAGATTAGTACACATAAAAACGCTATATATTTATAACAAAACCAACAAATAAAATATAAACCTCCATTTCCACCGGATACCCAACATAATACATTATATAGAAGAAAAATTTAATAGTTACCGTCACAGCGAGTTGGATTTAAGACGGGATGTAAGTAATGGTCATTTTATTGCATACATTTTAGTATAAGTATAGATTTACACAAACTAATGTTAGTAATAAACTTGGAATTGCGGAAAAGATTTTATAAATTACAGGCACTTAGCGAGAAATTGACCTTGGTATAATATATTTAAACAAAAAATAGCAAAATCAAGAGGTTACTTTAAACAATTAAAGAAACAACAATTAGAAATATTATGTTTCCTTAAGTTTTTACCACGTAAATGGATTTTTTAATGTATATTTCTTTTATTATACCCAATTATACACCCCTATTACTTCAAATATTTTTATATTCTAAAAATATTGTTATAACATTATATTCAGCATTATATACGAATATAGATTTTTTTCTAACTTAGCTCCTCAAAAGTCCAGTGACGTTGTAAAAATTATTAGGGTTAAAATTAAAAAGTACTATCAATTTGAAAATTAAAACAAAAAGTAACAATATGTATCATTAAAAAAAAGTAACAGAAATAAAAAAAACCAGCTAAACGCAACAGAAATAGTTTTTTTATATATTATATATACACGAGAAGCATATATAACACATATTTTAGTACGCTTTGGTTAAGATGCAACAAAAACTTTTATTTAATTTCCAGTAAAAATTAAAATACAACTCTGTACCTAACATCAAGGAAACCATTTAAAAAGTCAAACTCATGCACAACATACGCTAAGCCAAAGCTAATTTCAAACACAAAAACTCATAATTAGAAGTGACGTACACACACACATCAGGGCCTCGCACGATACAATATTTTGCACAAAATTATACATTGGAAGCTTTTTATTACAGCAAAACGCATTTGCATAGTGATTTACTGTTGAATTATCTTCCCTCCGCCAGCCAAAATAATTGCGTTTGAGCCGCGCCAAGTGTTCAAAATGTTCTTAGTAACTTGTTTATGTTGTGTGGCACTAAATATTTCTTTTCGGAGTGATTAGACACTGCATTTTGTGTTTATTGTATTTTTTCATGTAAATAATTAAATAGAATGAGATATTGATGTATATTTAACTTGGCTAATATTTTAGTACTATGATGTATTAGGGTTTAGGCAAACATGTTTGTTAAGCTTTGTAAATATATACCTATGTTGTATGCTTGTCTATAAATTTCTAGTAATAATGGGGCATGTACGAATACAATTACTTAATTGAACACATTTCATTTCAGTAACTTTTTTTCAATGATTTTATAAATTAGTTGGGGTTTTAGTATTTTTAAATGAAAAAATTAAATTTATATTATATTTTTCTTTCGTATAAACCAAGTATAAACTAGTTGAGGAATATAATAGTTCTAATACTAAGAATAAAAATACACAAATAGAAAATATGCAAACTGCGCCACAGCGGTGCAATGTACAACAAAAAATTATCATAGTCACGTAATACTTATAGGATAAATATATTTTTTTAATATTTATTATATATGTAAAGTGTATAAACAATCTACCATAAGCAAACGCGGTGTTAAGTTCTACCATTCCACACGCATTGTCTCGAAAATTGTGCCGAAAGTGAAAAAAGGAGGGTCTTATCATTAGGTTCTGCCTCTCATGTGGGAAATAGCGTAAAACTGTAGTTTCTCACTTCACATAAAAAAAAAACATAAAAACTAAAAACTCTATACCCAAATCATTTAGCAATATGTATAAAATATAATAACAATATTCTATAGAATAGTAATAAGCCACTATGCCACAGCACGCTAAGAACGCAACTCTTATTGGAGGCGACCTTGCCAGCCAATTTGTACCATGTCAAGGATCAAGCTTATTACATCGTTTTCAATTTGCTATTATACTACGGCCTTGCCACGCCATGAATCTATGTTGAAGTTCATTAAATATGATTAATTTCACTGTAGCCTTTAAAGTAATGAAAAATGGGAAGTAAGTAAATCGATTTTTTAAGTAGATGTACGGTTAGTAAGAAAATCCTTTTTGCTAAATAAAAACGTTGTCGAAAGAAAATAATATGACTTCAAATACCTGTCAGCCGTCTATAGGTATTATATATTATATATATGTAGGTTTTATATATTTTTAAGATAGCGAATATACCTTTAAGTTTCCGAGAAATTTGTGAATAAATATATGAACATGCACATACTAAATTTAGCACACGTGCTTGGAAGCCTAGACATATATATTTTTTATTTTTTTTAGGTTCAAGCACATAGCAGTGTAGGCAACCGGAACCTGGGAATCTAGTGTTAAGACACTCGTTTCCAATATAGATACTTTATGCCGATTTGCATGGTTATCAGAGCGAAGAAATGAAAATATTAAAGATTTTAATACTCATCAGATCAGAATGTGAATCGAACACACAACCGTCGCACACTGTGTGCCCCTGCGCCACGACGGCGACTTAAACTTTTAATTTAACGGATTAAATATCAATATCATAAAATATAAACAAAATAGAAACATATAAATTGATTTAACATACATATATACATACATACATATGAAAATAGTAACCTGCAGTAATAGTGAAACTTGATTTAACTTTATTTAGATATAGTGACTAATAAAACGTGTCGAATGTATAAACTATGGAGGCCTTGAGTCTGTTTAATAGCTCGGCCTTCAGAACTATGTTATATTATTTAATTGATAACAATTTTCTATACTATTCATTACAATGTTATAAATATTGTAATAAAATAAACTTTAAAAAATCTTTATAGTACGTAGTGAAGATTGATATTGAATAATCTCAGAAAAAATGATTTTGTTATTACAAAATATTATAAAATATTGTTATTACATATATTTTTTTAAGCCATGTGATATTAATTTAGATACAATTCCACTTTTGGAGATTTAATTTGGGAAAGAGGGGACGTCTCATAGTAAACAAATAATGGCGATAAAAAATGCAGAAATAAGTAGTACTACTAGGATTTACCTTCAGCTTCGCTTACTTTGTCATACAAAAATAACTAATCTATATATATAAAAGGACTTGTGCTGACTGATTGAGGTAAGAGGCACGCAGAGCCGTAACCGCTGATGGTAGAAACGTGAAATTTGGGCAGATGTTTATTTTCATATTTTGGACATCCACTAAGAAGGGAATTTGAAAAAATTTTACCCCTAAAGGGATGAAATAGGGGTTAAAAGTTGGAATGGAAAAAAATTTTAATCTGTACCGATTTTTATAAAATTTGAAATTCAGACTCTTAAAAATATTACATTGAACACGTGTTTCATGGTTTTTAAGAATTCACCCCCCTAAGGGTTCAAATAAGGGGTTGAAAGGTTATATGGAAAAATCTTTAAATTGCCACCGATTTTTATAAAAATTTAAATTCAGACTGCTAAAAATATTGTATTGAACACGTGTTTCGTGGTTTTTAGAATTCACTCCTAATAAGCGGGCGAAGCCGCGCGCGCCCTCTAGTAGTTGTATATGACACATGCCTAAGGTAAGTCTGATCGGTAGGTATAGTCTGTTAAGTCGAGACGATTAAGGTGACGCTCTATAGTCTACATAGCGTTCCTGAATAAATGGAATAGAAATAACAAAAACAAATAGATTTTTTAGTTTGAATCCTTAGTCCTTATAATTAGTGTATTCAATTGAACAAATATTTCAGCTTTATAACTATAGTACAAACTATAGATGTCTAGACTGTGTAGTAATTGTAGTAATTTACCTCGAATGGTTATTGAACTGACGTTCTTTTGTAACCATACAACCACTAAACCACCGTCAACAGACCAGTGCTAATGTGTTGGGTAAAATAACAAAGTAAATATCTGTACATTTCATATTTACATTTGCAGTAAAAACACATTTTACATTTAACTCGCTTATGGTATTCTAAGTTTACTTAAGAAATTAGCGATCTTCAGCGAATATCAATATTTTGCAATGTTTCTGCCAATTTTATGTAATATTTTAAAACTTGTAATTTTTTTTCAGCTTCACTTGTTCGCCTGTACAGCAGGCGGACAGGTAGTGACTAAGTAGTCATCGTTTTTCGATTTCCATTAAATTTTGAGATGTTGCGTTTGGACGGAGTTTAACACCTTGTAGCTCAAGGCTACTAGACAAATCCATGTACAAATAGAATACATATAGAAACCTACACTGTTTAGAAAGTAAAATAAAAAATATTTATATTAAATATGTCTACATAACGAAAATTAAAGTATTTACTTAAAAAAAAGCTTAATTAAGTGCAAAAGAACTAAAAAAAATGTCCAATTTCGTATAAACGGCGGCGTTGTTCACAAACATACAGTTACACGTCTACTCTGTAATTATTTTAAAGCACCAATTTTACGTTTTAATGTATCTTAAGAGCCATTACCGACAATTTTACCTCAGAAATCTGTATGGACCATTAAATATGTACCTGCTGGGGGAACCTAAATGCTTATAATTTAGGAACTTCACTCTGAAAGTAAAAATGTTTATGACTTGAATATTTTAATAATATTAAAAGTTAAGTTTCTTTTTCTATTCTAAAAGATAAAGTTAGGGATGAAAAATAAAGATAATATATTGTATAATAATATTCTATTGAAATATCTTGTATTTAATTTAATAAAAAAAAATAGTGTATGGATTATCCCATATAAAAATTTGTAAAATATTATACGTGTAATACAAAATTGTTATGACTGTGGTTAAATTTTAAATTGTCTGTGCTTGGGAGCTGTAAACCTTAAAATTTATTTGAACATTACGAAATCAACACAATTTATGCTGTAATTACTATTTTTCTTTACAACATACATTTCTCTATAAATTGTTGGTAGTGCTAACTTATATGGGTGGAGAATGAAGAATAAAATTATACAGAAAATCTTTCTTCTTACTAGCTAAGTATTAGAAATATGTAGAAAAATTACAGAATTTTCCGGCGTTGAGTTCCGACACTCTACAGTCTACACGCAATGCCTCGTGTATTCGGCGGAAAATGGGAAACGGTAGTGTCTTAATGGGGCCGGACTGTATTAACATTAGGTTCCCAGGTTCCCTCTACCTCCCTGCTCTAGATACAATGTGAAGTAAAAAAATATACATATGTCTAAATTAGGAGTAAGTTATCCCCTTTGGAATGCCTTTAAGTCGGGTTGTGTTGCCATAATAGGTTGGTTATATGAGTAAAGAAATGAAATATGGCTTAGCACTTGGTTAGAACAAATACTTGTACAGTATCCTGTGTCTTAAGATCGGTAGAATACAAAAAAAATATGCTTGTATGAAAGTGAGGGTATGGCATATTTTTTTATAATACGCTTTTAGTAGTTCCAGCCGTAACAAACTATAGAATAAAATCTAATAATCTGAATTTGAACTTGAAATGTAGACTAATTAGATTAGAAATTAGATTAGAAAATTAGAAACCGAATTTTCATGAAACTTTGCAGTTATACGTAGCTTTGATAGCGATTTTGTATCGAGGAGCTGGTGTAATGCCTCCAGATTTCAGTGGATATTGGGAAACGGAAGTATCTTAATGAGAACGAAATGTCCTAACACTAGGTTCCCAGTCTCCCTCAGCTAACCCCGCTATGTATGGGACCCAGCGGGTAGCTGAATAAAAAAAAACAACAATCTCTCCCAAGTAAACAATAGTGAAAATATTACATGTAAAATTTCCCAAAATTTACAGAAGCAATTAAGAATTTGGTAGGTTTGCGTATTAATTTTCTACTTCACTGATGCTTAGCGAAGCGCGTGACGTGATAACGTATCGGTGTTAGGTGACATCAGCTGATACGTATTTGGCTAGCCATACATTTAATTAATATTTATTTTTAGAAAATTTATGTCAGGCAATATTTTTTTGGTTCAAGGTTCAATTTTCAATTTGAGGTATACAAATATGATAAGTTAAATCAAGATATATATAATTAATATTTTAAATCTGAAATGATTGATTCATTTATTTTTTTAAGTTTATTTTGTTGAAAGCGATAATCTCAAGAACTACTGGTTCGAATTGTTTTTTTTGTGTTGAATAATCAATTTTCAGATATTTTTATTCATAAATAGGGGACAAAGCTGGAAATAATAGATGGTTTTCTTATTTTCACGCTGTATCCCGCATATATCAGATAGCCTAATATCCAAACACTTTATTCTACAGGCTTTGCCTAATTTTCTAAATATCACCTGTTAACGCTGCGTAAAGTATATTGCATATATTATGCAAAATAGTAATAAATAAAAGTAAATTATCTCTAGGTTCTTTCAAGCTACATCTAGAAGATCATACATTACAAACGTCCACTAAATTATAATTCAAAAGAATATAACAAAAAATACTGAAACAATAATAAAATACATTTTGACTGCGAATTACGAGAATTATGCAGTTTTAATTTATTTCTGACCATCTGCCAAAAATGCTTCGCAGCGAACGAGTCAATTGCTGTGTTTTTATTTTTATTTACTTGAGACTTTACTTGAGAGCAAATATTTTTGTGTTAATAATACGTATTACATCTAATTAAAATATTTTCAACGTGACGTGATTTAATGTTTCAAAGTTAAATTTTTTTTGGTATATTTTTTTATATATTAATATTAGTAATGAAAAATATATTTATATGTTTTTTTTGACTAGTTATCAGTTATTTAAACATATTTACTTGCAATGGTGTAATGAAAAATTTAAGTTACATTCATATTCTAAGAAATCAGAATGATTTAGAATACTTCTAAAAAAATGCTTAACGTCTATAGAAACGACATGTATGTTAATATTTATTCTACAGTTTCCTACTGTATCCCGTATGTAGAAAAGTAGACAGAGACAGCTTAATGTTAAGACACTTCGCTATCCACTTTCCGCCGAATTCTGAAGGCATTGCGTATTGAGATGCGGAACTAAACGCCGCACTTTGCCTCTACACCAAAGCGTATGCGTATAAAAACAATATACATAACACCAGAGTTGTGTATTGTTTTTATAACAAGCGAAGAGAACGGGGGTTGGTGAGCGAAGTTAACCACAGACAAAATATTTTATATATATAAATTTATTACTATGTAAATAATCAAAATTTTAAATTTTGCAAAAAAAAAAACAATTGAGGAACCGTCAAATTCTTTATTTACTCAACACAATATTTTGTATACATATTTTAGAAAAGAAAATTACTCACCTATAAGTACGTACGTATTTAGTATTTTTTGTAATATTCAATTGAAAAGAATAAAAAAATTCAAGGTAATTTTGTACCGAACAAGAAGACACAATCTGCAAGATCATCTCCGCTAATGGACGAGGAAGTTGGAAATAACAGCGCAATTGTAGTTTTTACTGAATTTAAATATTTAATTATATTTTATAATTATTATTTACCTGTACATTTTTATTTCTATGAAATGAAAAAGTTATATTTAAATAAGTATTCAAATATCATATAAAATTTTTTAATGTATTAAAGCAGAGTAATGGTTTTTTCCAGTAAATAGCAGGGCAGGCATAGGAAATATAGTGTGGTGAGTGTGGTGAGCAAAGATATTCATTGCCTCAACTGGAAATCAAACCCACAACCGTCGTTCTTATATTCAAACGTAGTGCCGCTACGCCACCAACGATAAAAAAAAACATTACATTTTATATATATTCCTTGACATTTCTAAGAAATACATCGATTTACGCTATAAAATAGGATATGATATTAGCATATTATCAGTATTTAGTATGACGGGAATAAATAGAACCATTCATTTCCCCAGTACGTTTGTCCTCTGCTTAACTTCTACGTACATAGTAGCTAACGAGTGTATTAAATCAAGTGGGCAGGTGTGGAATCGCTTTAAATGGCAGTCGGTTGACTGGCCATCAGAAGAAAGTCACTTAGAAATAGCATGGGACCAACTATTAACAGTTTCCGATCATTTTTTTTTATAAGAAAGTATTAAATATCTACATAAATGTTTACTGTGTGGGGAACGGAGTGTCTGAACACTAGCTTTCTACAGCCTACTCTGCTGTGTGCGGGATACAGCGTGAAGCTGTTTTTTTTTTAATAAATATTACTTAAAAATTTTGTTTGACGTAATTGGATGGTAATCTAAATTCGCTATAAATAGCTATGTGCAATGCATATTATTATGCTAAAGACGACGACTATTCATACAATTATAGTACAATTATTTCTTCTATATAATGGTCTTTTGATGAAATTCCAAGATAATAGATGTAATTATACGAAAGTAATAATTGAAAAAGCAACTTTATTGACATTATTTAAAGTCCCTGGCATATCTTGTTATACACGGGTTAAAAAATGTACAATCCCATCAAACGTAGGAGAATCAATTTCATATTATTTCTAAAATCAGATAGATCCTATTATTAAGACACTGCTGTCCCCATTTTTCGTGTAATTATCAAGACATTAACTGTTGATAGGCTAAATCCAAATCAAATTTTGACTACCATTACACCCTAGCTAGGAATCAAACCCACAACATTCGCATTTACAATAAAACAAACATAAACTATAATCTACAACAAAAATCTAAAATAAACTCAACCACAAGTATGCTACTTCTAAATTCCCCAGTTCCCGAGCTAGGATGTACTGCCCACATGATTTATTTGCACAATTAACCATGAAGTCCACGATCTTATGGGATTATTAAACCGGCGGGTATATGTTCTTAGCTTTTTAACATTACGTTCGTGGGGAATTACTCATGTGAGCTAAGTATATCTTTGCCTTTGTAACGATTCGCGATAAATTGATGGTACAAAAATTCTGTGTCATGAATTATTTATTTTGATGCATTTATTTTGTGATGGGTTAATATTTTTTGTTAGATAGTTGTTAAATTTAATGTTTTATTTATGGATTCACACTGTATTCCGCGTATATCAAGGTAGGCAGGAACTTAGTGTTAAGACACTCTATTCCCCACTTTCTGCAGCTTCTGCTGAGTTTTGTCTTATCATATTATATTTTGTGAGTTTGATTCCTGCTCTAGCAGGAATCAAACTCACAACCGTAGTATGTATAGCATTTCATTTATAGAAATTGGCAAATTAAATCTTAAATATACGCGATTAATCCGGTTAAAACAGTTTCATTTAAAATATGTAACAATCGTGAAAATCAAAGAACTTATTAATACAAGTTTCAGTCGAAGTTTAAGACTTATTTAGCCCCATGGGGTTCTTACAACGAATAACAACCCACAAAAGGATAAGATAAACTTTTATTTGCTAACATGAGAACGTAACTTTAACTATTATTGATTATATCGTCACCTGTCTCAACCACGGTACAGTAATGATACATTAGGCGCCGTTGGAAAAAGCTCACCGTGCTCTACGAAGACTTGGACGTGCAATGTTTTTTTTTTAAATTTTGCTATACAATTGGCTTCTTCGGCAGAACCGAAAGCCTGTTTATTTTTTTTTATATAAATTTTTGATTAATTTTCTTTTGTTTCCTTTTGATAAGTATTTTCGTACTAGCCTGGTGGCTTAAAGCATTAAATTTTTAATATATATAAAGTTATTACCTTAAGCTGCTTAATGTATTGTTTTATATTTATACTATTCTATAATTACGAATTTCTTTTTTAGCTACACGCTGTATCCCCATGTAGCAGGGTAAGCAGAGGGGACCTAGTGTTCAATCACTCCGTTCTACACTTTTCCACTTTGAGGCACTGTGTGTTGAATGGTAGAACTCAACGCGGCGTTTTGCTTTTTTTTGATATATTGATGCTCCCGAGTGCGAATCGAACCCACAATCCATCACGTTTACATATACATTGTGCCCCTGCGCCACAACTGGCCTCCGGATCATTTAATTACTATTTAACACGCACTGGTTGCTTGTAAAAATAAAATAGTTTTTCCGATCTCGCGAAGCAGTCTAGTAATCATTGGTATCAACGATTTTACACTTTTTAAATACAATTATTTTATTTGTATAGAGTTTAATTTAGAATTAAAAAAAATGCCGTTTCTAACAATTAACTCACCACAGGTTAATTCATTGATTTATTAACTAAATTTTTCAATATCCTGTATATTTATCTAATAAAAAATCATATCAATCATCATATATATATCCTTAGTAAAATAACAAATTAATACAGAATTTAATCCTTACAATTACAAGGAATAATAATAAATGTAAATTATCAGAGAAACCCATTGAATGACAAGACTGCACGTCTAAGAACTTCGAGCCGACAATTAGAGAACGAACCGGTTGTAATTTAATTTTCTGTGCCCATTAAACGGCCAATTATAAAAGTTATGGGCACAATTTTACTGGAATTCGAGAGTTCATGTAACTACTATTTCAATTTAACATTTGTGAGTATTTTTTTGAAATATTAAAGCCAGTCGTGGCGCAGAGGTACGAGAGTGCGATTGTCAACGTGACAGGTTGTGGGTTAGATTCTCCTTCGAGGAAATTAAATAATTATTATTATCATTGCTCCACTATGGTAACGAGGCAAAGCGCGGCGTAGCGCGGTAGCCACTCAACAAACAATGCCTCCAGAATTCGACGGAAAGTGGGGAACAGAAATCTCTTAATGGGAGTGTATTATCTTAACACTAGGTTCCCAAGTTTCCACTGTTTACCCTGCTAAGATAAAAAAGCAATCCAACATAGAGGCTATAATGAGTTTTTAAAGTAGATACATCATAAATAATATGTATAGCTAACACTTTTTGCTCTCGTAAAACAAAATGGGAATTAATTTTTATTAGCATGTATTACAAGAATTAAGCTGTATAAGAGACGGTATTGCTTTCAATATCTATCTATCTGAGATTCTCCATTACATTTTTTTCCAAATGGAGGATGGAGTGCTTGAGTGATGGAGAGAATCAAGTGTACAACTTGATTCTCTCCAGCTACCAAACATATTCGAGAAAGGAGATAGAATAAGAAAATGAGATTAACAAAAACAATAAAAAAAAACTAATCAAAGCTAATTATATCTTTCTGTGATATATACAAATCTAATATATCAGATAAATTGCTTCGTAACAACGGTATGTCAGTTTCAGACTCCGAATACCAGAAGTGTTCGGCAACTTTGAAACTTTGACAGCGTACCTCTTAGATGGTCTCTTGAAACCAATTTCTAATTATTTGGACACTTTCAAGTTTGACGGTCCCTAAATTTATACCCAAATGAATTATTAAGTGATTTCTTGGTATAGTGCTGAATGTGAACAATTTTGATACAGTAATTTGATTTATTTGAAACGTTCTACTTAAGTATCTTTTTTTTAAACTTAACAATCTCTTTAAAAATAAACATGCTGTATACCGCATATAGCGGTATAGGCAGAAGAGGACCCTAGTGGTAAAATAGTTTGTGCCCCATTATTAACCCAATTCTCGAGACATAGTGTCTTCATAGTCTCGAAACTCAATACCGTACTTCATCTTGTTACTACTTACTTGAGGCCGTGGCGCAGCGGCATGAGGTGTGACTGCAAAATCGACTGGTTGTGGGTTCGATCCCCACTCGAGGAGATGAAAGATTTACTTAAATTTATATTTCCATTTCTTCGCTCTGGTGTTGAGGCTAAGCGCGGCGTTGAGTTCTGCCACTCAACACGCAACGCCTCCAGAAGTCGGCAGAAAGTGGGGAACGGAGTACCTTAACACTAGGTTCCCTCTGCCTACCCTGCTGTGTGCGGGATACAGCGTGAAGCTAATTTAATTTAATCTTGTTACTAGAGTAAAGAAATAAGAATAATTAAGCTTCCCGAATGGAAAGCGAGCCCACTACCTATGTGTTTATAGTCAGACGCTGCGCCTTAACGGCCTCATTATTTATTATTCTTAATATAAAATTTAGCAGAATATTCACTTAAAATAAATTACTTCCATTTAAATTCATTTAAGAACAGCATTATTATCTTCATTAAAAACAAAATGAAGTCACATCACTAGTGAATAAAAATGAAGCAGCCAATGGAACCAGTTCCATTATCACATCCGATTGTGGAAACGCAACATTGCGTCGTATCTAGGATGACAAAAAAACACTTAATGATAATACGTACTAGGCTTCTTCACACAAATATGATATTAGCTGTGAATAGATATTTTGCAGCTGCTATACTTGTTTGAGATCGCCTCCTTGAACTTACCTGTAAAGAAAAATTATATCTTTATAAAATCTGCGATAGAGACGTCTTGAGGTGATGATTTTAGCAGTGGTTTCTCGCTTTTTACCACTTAGCAGGGTAGGCGGGGAAACTAGTGTTAAGGCACTCCGTGCCTCATGCAACACTCAGTTTTTAAGACATTGTGTGTAAATTGGTGGTCTTCAACACTGTGCTTTGTCTATCAGAGTAGGGAAATGAAAATAATATAAAGTCATCAAATGGGGATCGAACCCACAAGAACCAAAATTTGAATTAGTAATTTACAAACTTTATGCTTTATCCCGCACATACCAGAGTATATAGAGGGAACCTGGAAACTGAGTGTAGGATACTCTGCTCTATATTTTCTAAATACTCGAAGCCAATATCCATTTACATACATTTATATAAAACTAGTCATTAAAAATAGTCATAAAAAGGGGAATCCTCGTTTACTCCTGTTTTGGTAGGGATTTCAAGAAATCCTCTCTTAGTGCTAGTAGTAACCTTTTCGCTTTTATAGCTTTTTTGACAACAGAATATTTTAACATATTCTTGCTACAATAAAAAAAATCACATAATTCAAATTGAATTTAAATCCCTTTACCCAATCACACAAGACAAATTACTCAAATTTTTATCTCAAGAAGGAAAACAGAAATAAAATTTTCCAATTAACATAGTAATTGCAACAAAAAGATGAAAAAGTATTATTTATTTATCAAATGCAAGAAATCAACAAGGACTGGCCCCTTAACCCCGTTCGTGATTCAACACAATTGTCTCTGCAAAACACAAATATTATCATAATTCACGTATTATCATATTCACTGTGCAGTACATCTGCGGAGCGTCGGCACGATTTATTGTAATAACCACTTAGCCATTCACTATTTATCTCGTTTACCGGAAAAATAAATTATAAAATAATTATCTTAGTATTTGTTTTGGCCTTAACTTCCATTTTGTGATTAATATTTCTTATGTGTGTGTATTTATGGTTTTTAAACTTTAGTTTATTTAATAGAGCTTTTTTATTTATAATTTTAAATAAAATTACTAGATAAATATTTTAGATTAGCATAATATATTTCTTTTTCTGAAATTCTGAGATTAGAACGCAGAATCATTCGACCTTATTTTTATTTCTCACTAACAAGTATTTCACATCGTATTATAACTCCGAATTCGGCGGAAAACTGCGGAACTGAATGTGTCTTAATGGAGAACGAAGTGTCTTAACACTAGGTTCCCAGCTTCCTTCTACCTATGCTTTGTACAGGATACAGCGTGAAGTTAAAATAAAAAAAATACTCCGCTTTCTCCTTTCTGCCAAATGGTCTGTTAAATGGTCAAAGAGTGGGAACATAGCAACAATTCACTATCCCAAATGGAGATTGAAATCACACCCATTGCACTTCCACCCAGAAATATAATACAAGAAACCATAAATAAATATAATACTTCAATTACAATTACGAATAACACTCATGCAATAAACATTCGCGCACACTGATAGGCGTTTAGCCAACACACGCCAGCGGAACTGTTCATAATAATCCATCTCTGCATCGCTGTACAGAAATGGAACGCTTATATCCAATCATTTGGTTTTCGTTTGCGTCATAATATTATATCGTGTTTATACTGGCATAGTTAGATCTTAATACGGGGCGATCAGCGTAGGTACATACATATATGGGAGGGGGAGAATGAATAGTCTGGTGTCCACCCCAGAATGTTCAGTCTTCTAAAAATTAAAGCATGTTATGCTTTTCGTAACAGAGTATTTCAAAGGAAAGGGGAAGCGGAGTTCTTAACACTAGGTTCCCTCTGCCTACCCTGTTACATGCGGGATCTATATCCCGGCCTATGGTAATGCAAATTTTTTTTTTATAAAAAAATAAAATACAAAACAAATTTATGCTTCTTCCCGCATAGCAGACTAACACCACCAATCACCAAACACTACAGAGAGAGTCTAGTGTTAAAGACATTTCGTTATCTAATATCCATTCTATTTTCAATACAATGCGTCTGAAGTGGCGGAACTTAACGCAGCGATATAATTATAATTACCTACAACATCATACAGTTAAAATCGTTTCAAATGAAAAACGTTCCAGCTATTCCGCATTGTATGTGTAATTAATGTGTCTCAGTGATTTCTCATGCCACCATAATGTCGTTCCATTCATACTTGTCGACGCACTTGATTTGTTTAGTTTGTTAGAACTACCCACCTTTGCGTCCATTGCATTTTCTTATTTAACTATTTTAATAGATGCCATGGTGGGTTTTATGTTTGTTTTGGAAAGAAATATTTGAGCCCAGTCGTGGTGCATGGGCACAAGCGTGTGACTGTAAACGCAATAGGTTGTGGGTTCGATTTCCCCTTGAGGAAATGATGTAATTTTAATTTCGTCAATTTGGTAACAAGGCAAAACGCTGCTTTAAGTTTTATAACAGTATAATAATCTTAACATTAAAAGCTTGTGTCACAATATAAATAATTAAAAACATTTTTTTTAACTACACCCTGATCCAAGTATATAACAAAAGTAACAATTATTCATGACACTAAGTGGTGCGGAGCTCAACCACGCACTCTTTGTACTTTGGGAGTAGCCAAGGTCAGAATATTTCTAGTCTGGCCTCTCTCAAAACCGGGTATCGCTGTAGAGGTCAATAGACTAACAAAGTACTACACAATCGACAAAAACTATTAAGGAAAATTTAAATAATTCCTTCCATCTATGGAAGGAATTATTTAAATTTTCCCTTGCGCGAATTGAATTGACGACACATTCACAGTCTAACCGTTTTACCAAAATATAGTTTTAGCTAGTGTTAAGACACTCCGTTCGTGTCGTCTGGTGGAACTAAACGCCGCGCTCAAACGATATAATAATGTCATATAATACAATCGGCCCTCGTGAAAATATGCATAAATATTTCACCAGCACGTGTAATTCAGAATAATCGCGTTGCAGTTGGCAAGGTGCCTCATCTCGTGAATCTTCTTATTGTTATATATTTTTGTACGTTTGACTCGAGACAGATAGCGGTCGCGGGTATAAGAAAAGTTTATCGGTGACGACCAAACTCTGAAAATATTACATGGCCACCAACTTTTGATAGCGGTTCTGTGTGAAATATGAGTGTGTAAGAATGGAAATTGAAATTGAAGGTGATTTTGACACGTTTTATTGATGTTGCTTAGATCAATTTGTGTTATTATCATAGTAAAAATTGAGGCCGTTTTAGAGAAGTTGATCAGCATCTAATCTTTTAGAGAAGATAATGCGGTTGTGGATTCGATTCCCACTCGGAGGAATGAATAATTTTAATCTTTCGCTCTAACAAGACAATGCCCGGCGTTGAGTTCCTGTACTGAGACGACGATGAGACGTATCGTCTCGGAAATTGAGTGAAAAGTATGTCTTAAAATTAGGTTACATCTGCATGTTCTGCTAAAAGCGGGATACAGCTTCATGCTGAAGAAATCATGGTAAAATTATGTTATTATATATTGAGTAGTGAGAATTGTTATCTCTTATATAATAAGACAGTAAAAATATTTTGTCTGTACATTTAGTAATTTTGACTAAAATGGATAGAGGGACACTTAAAAAGACTAATAGAAAGCAAAAAGATTTTTTTTGAATTTCTTGTCTGTCTGTCTGTCTGTCTGTCTGTCTGTCTGTCTGTCTGTCTGTCGACATATTGTTGTCCGCATTTTTCTCTGAAACTACTGAACCGATTTACTTGAAAATTTCACCAATTGCTTTGTTTTAACTCAATTTAGGTTCTAAAGTTTAGTTCATCAAAATCGGTTCATTAAAAAAA
>JAATLQ010034215.1:5878-21579 GCA_013421005.1 Heliconius erato x Heliconius himera
TTATATATATATATATATATATATATATATATATATATATATATATATATATATATATATATATATATATATGTACGTATCTAGAAATATATACGTATCTACATATATGTATGTATGTATGGTATTGACTATTGAGTCAATCCATGTCTTGAGAAGCCTGCGTGCGTTGCTTCTGAATTTCAGTTTTCTGTTTGAATATTTGTATTGAATGTGGTTTTATTTTTGTTTTAGCTTCACCATATATCCCGCACGTAGTGCAGTAGGCAGAGGGAACCTAGTGTAAAGACACGCCATTTCCAGTTTTCGGAATTTTGGAGGGGTTTCGTGTTAAGTGTTAAGACACCAGAGCAAAGAAAACAAAATATTAAATATTTCATTTACATAGTCGGACTACTGGATTTATAATGTTGAAATTTGGCATATCCGTCGGTCGGATTGTCTTGACACTAGGTCATTCACAACAAGAATTATTTCCTACTTCAGCATTAACATATACTTACACTATACTATATCTAATTCCTCCACAATTGGTTCCAAATGTGCAGCAGAATTTATTCCTCTATGAAACGTTTCACTTTGTGTATTCGAGTAACCTCCGAAAACTAAATATAATTTACCTTTAGCGGAAAGAGGCTGTATCACGTCGATCGGAAATTGAGAAGCACTCCAATTACCTAAGTTTCAAGCGCCAAGATAAACGAAGTAAAAAAAAGTAAAACAATATCAAGGAAATCTTATTTGGTTTCTTTTTAGGGTTCCATACCCTTTAAGGAAAAAATGAACCCTTATAAGAACATTTTCTTATCCGTCTGCCTGTCTCTCTGTATGTCTGTCAAGAGCCTTTATCTCAGGAACGCTTGGAAACATCGAGTTGAAATTCAATCTATATAGTCAGATCTGTAAAAATAGTATTTCTACTTTACTTAAAAATATATATATATGTGACCATTTATATCGCAACAAACAAATCAAAATTAATAGGATACTTCCGGTTGACCTAGAATATTTAAATTTGACAGCTAGCACCTACAGGTATTACTAGTTCAATAAGTCAAATCCCAAAAATTTATAGATTTGAAAAGGAAAAAAAAATTGGTATCAAAAATAAAAATTTGGTAACATGAAAAGGCTAAGATATTAAGATAAGCTTGAATTTCAGAAATAGCTCGAGACTTCAATATTTGTACGGAACACTCTCCGGCTGAGCCCTACTCGCGCTTGTTCCGTTTTTGTTAGCTTTACGCACCTTTCGATTTTAGCAGAATAAGTTTTGACGGCATTTGTGCTGCCGGATTAAAACAATTCTTTTCCTAGTTTCCACCCAATTTTCAAAACATTGCATATTGAGTGGTGGAACTCAAAGTCGCGTTTTATCTTATAACCAAACCTAGGAAATAATTAAAAAAAATACTTCGAACGGGAAACGAACCTACAACCGTTGCATTTACAGTCAAATACTGTAACGCTACGCCACGACTAAATATTATTGTGTGGTGATTAAATAGTATTTACATAAAATTTATTCATATTGATGTAAATTGATAAAATGACAATGTAGAAAAAAATGCAATAAATATAGTCTTCCAATCACTCAAAAAACAGAAAATAAATATGTTCACGCTTCACGTTGCATCCCGCATATGACATAGACGAGTATCAGAGTGCACCTAGTGTCATTCTCAGAAAAGACACTTCGTTTCTCAGGCACCGCTCAATTTTTTAAAAATGTTACGTATTAAAAGGCGGAACTTAACGCCGCGCTTTACAAAATATCATATAAAGAAAATATTCTAAAGTGCCTATATTACTATAGTTCCTTTGCAGAAGGATCTCCACGTAATGGATCACTGAAAGTGGCGGCGGACATTTAGTTGAGTTTTACGCAGAAACTAGTAAAAGCCGCGGGATTTAAAGACGGAGGATTGCTTGTTCTTATATAATAAAGATGTCTGTAAAAGAAGCTTAAGGCGATGTCTATTTATTTCTTATTTTATTTAAATACTTATTTCATATACTTATAATAAAAAATAATATTGAAAATTGATTGTAAACGGTGGTTGTGGGTTCAAATACAACTCGCAATTTGATTAAATAACTGCATTAGTATGGACATAATCATGTGTTTGTACTTTACGTTATTAACTTCACACATATCTAGCAGAAAGGGAACCTAATATTACAACACCCCGGTTTCGCTTTTTGTTGTTGTTAAAACTAGGATATATAAATAATAAATGCTTAAAAACCATAAAAATCAATGGATTCCATACAAGAAAATCCAAGCAAAGCTCTAAAACAAACTATATACTGTAAGAACAACCTGTTTGTATATATCCTACATCCCCACACCGCCCCTACAGCTTAATAGTCATTGTTTATTTAAGTTCCAGGGGCTGTTACAACAGAAATCGCCGCTGCTATTTGATATCCAATAAAAAAAGTTACTTATGTATCTGTCTACTTTTATTACTTATAATTTTGGGTTGCCTTTTTATTTCTATATTTTTAATATTTAGCCAAATGTTTTAGTAGTACTTTGGTAGTTGTTATGGCGCAGTGGGATATCATCTGATTGTAAACGCGGCGGTTGTGGGTTCGATGCCCACAAAGAGAAATAATAATATTTCATTTATTTGATTATAAGTCCTCCGGTAGACAAAGCGCGGCGTTAAGCTCCGTCACTTTACAAACAATACCTAAAAAAATAAATGATACGTGGGGAACGGAGTATTTTGACACTAGGCTCCATGTAAGATAGGCAGGTAGGACATAAAGTAGTGTAAACAAAGGCAACCTAATTCTAAAACAATTTGCTTTCTCCCTTTTTGTGTTAATTTTAAACGGTGAGTGTTAAGTAGCGGAACTTACTTTGTCTTACGAGAGCAGAGGACAGAAAATATTTAATTTTCTGAAATCATAATCGAACCCGCAACCACCGACTAAAAATTAAATAATACATCCGTAGTTCAGTCACCTCACCGTCCTTTAATGCGGCTATTCCAACTAGCGTGAATCTGTTGGTATTTAAACGCGAACGTCCACACTATTCTGTATGGAACCATTTATTAGAGCGGATCACGTCACTATCGCGGATACTGTTCATGAAACTATATCACGAACAGCATTTAACTATTGCCGTACATTGATTCCATTTTAATTATAGTGTTTTATATGTACTTTTACTAAAGTTAAACAGTTAAGAGTTTGTTTGGTTGGACGCGCCAATCTCGGGAATGTTTTGTTTTAATTGATTTTTTTTGTATTGGATAGCCCATTTAGCCTTTCTTCATGCTATAATAAAGTATATTACACGATTTTAATCGTTTCGACCTATAATTTATCAGGTTCCCGCTGTATTCACATGTAGGAGGGTAGGCACTGGTATCCTAGTGTTAAGACACTCCGTTCACCATCTTCCACCGCAATTTTCTAAGCATTGCGTGCTGAGTGGTGAAACGCAACGCTTGTCTTTTTTCTTGGTGTCAGAGCGAACAAATGAAAATATTAATAAACAATCATTCATTCCCCCAAGTGGGGATCGAACCCACAACCGTCGCGTTACAGTCACACTCTTGTGCCCCTGCGCCACGACGGCGTCTTTGTATAGTACAAAATGGACATATAACCGACTGAACTTGGCAGAGTTACCTACTTAGAATGTATCATGTATTACAAACAAAATTCTTAGTCATATATTTATATTGACCACGCGATCAAAGCTGCAGGTAAAAGCTTAAAGTTAAATACATGAAATGTATATAGAAAAGAAGTACCTAAGGAGATAGATGGTCATAATAATTTATTTCCTCGAATGGGATTCGAACCTACAACCATTACGTTTACAGTCAGACGCTGACTGTGCTACTACGGCCGCAAATCTTTTTCCCATCTCAATACTAAAATAAACTTTAAATGATATTTTAAGTTTAATTTCGATCTCTCATCTTTATTTCAGGTAACACGACCTCCTCAGCGCCTCGCCTAAGGCGCTCAGAGTAGTTCAGCTAGACGCGACTCGCTAAGTTTGGATTAAATAAATATATATTACACTTCATCTTGATCTTGTTTTATTAAATTTAATATTATGCATATATTCTTTTAAAAGAAACATATTTGTTTGATGTTTACTTCACTACACTCTTTTCTCCGCGTTTGTGGCGTAATTCAGCGCCGCGCTTTAACTAGCGATAAAATTAAAATAAATAATGCCCCCGAGTAAGAATCGAACTCGCAATAATCCCACACTGTCCCACTGTGTCATAATGACCTCTAAATGAAAAACATTAACATCCTTATGGCACAGTCTAGGGTTTGTTATAAATTGGTGAACCATTTATATTCTCGTTGCCATACCAACCATCTGAAAAAGCTGTTCGTGTATTTTTTTTATTGGCTTCCACGCTTTATCGCTCATATTGTGATGTAGGCAGATAGAATTTACAGGCAAAATACATTTGTACTCTTACGGCGTGAATTCAAGATTTTTGTTATTATTTTTTATCTTCATAATACCCTTCTATTGGCAGAAGAATCCTGAAAATCTAGTGTTAAGACACTCTGTTCTCATTAAAATACTTTCTTTTCTCACTTTGAGTGGCGGAAATTACTGCCGCGCGTTGTTCGCTACCACAGCGATAAAATTAATATATTAAATATTTTCAAAATTCGGCAGAAAGTGAGGAACGAATGTATTTTAATGAGAACAGAGTGTCTTAAAACTAGGTACCCATGTCTCCCCTGCCGAACCTACTATAAGCTTAGAAAAATATAACTTAACAATCCATACCAATGCCTTAGTAAATCCACAATGAATTCTACAACAACATTACAATATTTCCAACAACAGTCCGTAAAGAATATACGATAGAAACAAATCCTAAAATCCTTTATCCTTTTGAGAAAACTGTAGCTCTTGTACTTTATTTCATAAGAAAATGGATTTACATTAGTGTATTAGATCTCGTTACAAATATTTTTGTATATATTGTATGTAAATATAAGCATCATTTGAAGTAAATAACTAATTTCACTTAGTCGTGGATTGTGAACGCGACAGGTTGTGGGTTCGATTACCACTCGAGGTTATTAAATATTTAATATTTTCATTATTTAGCTCAAGTGTGGAGGTAAAGGGTAGCGTTGAGTTCCGCCACTCAACAATGCCTAAAGAACTCGACGCAATATGGAGAACGGAGTATCCTCATACTAAGTTCCCTCTACATACCCTGCTGTGTATCCAGCATAAAGGGTAAAGCTAAAAAAGGAAATGTTAAAAATAAAATAAAAATGTATATTTAAAATAATGTTTAAGAAGAATAGGCCCTGAAGGCTGTTCTGTCGACTTTGTTTAAAGCGTCCGTAGTACAGAGTGAAACTAAAATAAATACCTGCACCTAAGATTAAAAAATAAGAACTTTAGCCACAGGAAAGGAACAAAGGGTCAACTAGAAAATACAAGAAGAAAAATCCAATGCAATGAAGTTACTAAGGAAACAACCAAACCCAGCGAGTTTTCAATATTCAATATTCCTTCTATAATGTATAAACGCAGAAGACTTCGATAATAACGTTCCAACGGATCCGCGGGGAGCTTATTAATTGAGTAGCTTCTTGTAATGTTGCTGTAATACTGTTTTCTTACTAATAAAATTTATTACTGACTTTTATTCGTAGTTGCGAGACTTTTTTGCCTTCTCTGTCTGTTCTAATATATCGCTAGCTGGCTGTATGTGGCGGTTTGACTGGTTGGATGATTGTTTTTTTTTTATGTGGGTTTTTTAATTAGTTTCACGCTGTTTCCCGTATATCTACTTGGCAGAGTAGGCAGAACGTAGTGTTAAAATAGTCCGTTTGTTTTTCTTGCTTTTCCTTATTACTATAGCGCGACAATAAAAATTATAAATTGCTTCGAGTAGGATTCGAACTCATAGCCGTTGTGTTTACAGTGACAGCTTCGTTGTTCTATATATTAGCTCGTCTATAAAATGTGAAAGGACAAAATAAAATGGCGCAGTGGTGGGAGGAATAGCCCGGAGAAATGAAAGAAGGAGCGACCGAAAAAAAATTTAGAAACGTTAGTTTGTGTTTTAGTATGGAGGAAATATTTATGTCATCTTGAAAAAATACATTTTTTTTAAATATAGAGTAGGCTGAGGAAACCTGGGTGGGTATTCTGCATTTTGAGTGTTGAGTGACGCAACTCAACACCGCGCTCTTCTACAGATAAACTGCATTTTAATTTACATTTTGTATGGATAAAGCGTAATGTTATAAAATATACATTCTATCATCCCACATTTATACATCTTAACAGAGATTTCAACGTGGAGAGATTTCTACAAGGTTTTACTTCGAGTCCACAATCTGATCATCTTAAAGTTGCAACATTCCTTTAGAAAAGCGAGTTATTTGTTAAGCAACATAAGCTTCTTTCGCGAGGACGTAATCCGTGAATGAAATGGATTTTTCCACAACTATTTTTAAAATATTAGTATTTACTTTAATATAGTGGCATTTACTTAGTTCAAGAGAATATAAATGCAAGTCCTTTGACATTATTATATATTAAAATACAATTTATACATTGAGGTAAGTCGTGGCGCAGAGGCACAAGCATGTGACTGTAAACGCGACAGATTCTGGGTTCGATTCCCACTCGAGGAAATAAAATATTTAATATTTTCATTCTTTCACGCTGGTATTGAGGCAAAATACGATGTTGAGTTTCGCCACTCAACATGCAATGGCTTACTGGTAATGTCTGAAGATGTTCATTATCCTGGCTCTATCATCAGACCAGCTCGTTGTATATTACTGTGTTGTCGAGAAATTAGGCGAATTATTATTTTTTTAATTTTATTATATAGTTGCAGTGTATTAGCAGCGTTGAGTTCCCCCATTCACAACACAAAACCTCCAGAATTCGTCGCAATATGGGGAACGGAATTTTCTTAATGAGAACGGAGCATGTTAATACAAGGTTTCTATACGATACAGCGTGAAGCTAAAATAAAAAAAATACTAAAATAAAGCTTAAAAAGCTAGTCTATATAGAAAAATCTCTCTACTTTACCATCTATTGTCTATAATAGAAAAGTAATAAGTCCACCACAGTCTTCCACCAATAAAGACAATAGAAACCTTTTAGTAAAATAATTCCTTAAAAGCCTCCAATTCAGTCCAGTCTCAGAGATGGCAACTCTAAAATAACTAGACACTTAGATCAATAAATATCTAGATATAAACTATTCAGAGACACTGTCTGGTTAATTATTTTCTCATATATTATTATTTTCTCAATATCATATTTTCATTTAAGTTAAAAAATATATATATTTTTGGAACTGTAATAGTATAGTAGAGTTAAGAGAGGCGGGTTGGGGTTCGGTTGACCTTCGAGAACATAGTATCGATGATAATGGAAGATAGCGTAAAGCATGACTATGAGAATGTTATTTGATGTATTATATTAAATGTTACTATAAACGCGTCAGGTTGTGGGTTCGACTCCCGCTCGAGGAAATGAAAAGCCAAATTATACCATTTTTTAAATAAATAAAAAAATAAAAAAATTAAATTAGCTTCACGCTGTATCCCGCACACAGCAGGGTAGACAGAGGGAACCTAGTGTTAAGACACTCCGTTCCCCACTTTCTGCCGAATTCTGGAGGCATTGCGTGTTGAGTGGCAGAAATCAACGCCGCGCTTAACCTCGACACCAGAGCGAAGAAATGGAAATATAAATTTAAGTAAATATTTCGTCTCCTCGAGTGGGGATCGAACCCACAACCAGGCGGTTTGCAGTCACACCTCCTGCCGCTGCGCCACGACCGGCCTCTAAATAAATTGTAGCTCATTTAATATTTTCATGTATAATATATATATAAAGCAATATATATTACTGTACAGTTTCATCTAGATCCCTTCATCAGTTTTTGCGTAATAATAAATCAAATATCCAGCCTCATAAACTTTAACATTTGTAATATGAATAGGAAGGATTTATAATATCCGATACTTGGCTATAAAATAAAAACGTCGACTAAAAGTTCTTACTCTCACTAAATCACGGACGGTATCAGAAAAGCTCAATTACATATCAAATGTACAAAAAGGTTGAAATGCGGTAGAAATAAAAGGCAAAAGGTGTGGACCCTTCCGTCTCTGCCGCTAACGCCTCGTTCCTAAATTTGAGTGAGAAATATAACTTTTTCAAGTTTTAGTTAGATATTTTTACGGCATTGCGGCGTTGAATTACACCACTCAACATGCGATGTCTCCGGAATTTGGCGGAAAGTGGGGAATGGAATTGTCTTAACATACTCTATTGTGTGCGGGATACAGCGTGAAGCTAAAAAATATTCTTTTACAAGAAATTTAGCACTGATTGAAAGTAAAGCTCTTGCCTTTTTAAGGAAGTATAAGTGAACCTCCAGGTACTTTCTTCTAGAAGAAATGAAAATATTAAACATTTATTTTTCTCGAATGAAAATCGAACCCTTAACCGTGGCGTTTACAATCACACGCTCGTTCGTGCCACTGCGCCACGACTGCTCACAATAAGAACATTTATTTTCATAATTTTTCTTTATCTCACTTTATTAAACGACCACTCAAAATTGAACAAACAAAGGAAAGTAATATCGAAAATCAACAAATCACAAGCTGCTATTACACTTATTGCCTATAGGTATATCAAAAGTAGGTTTTCAGGTTAAGCAGGTATAGGTACCAACTTGGTGCTTTTTTGTTGGTCCATAATGGATTTTCCTAGTAACCTCTCGATTTCATGAGGTACCCTCAATATCCTCAAGTACTTAGGGCTGACGTTAAGTACACATTGGCTGTATCGTCTTTCATAAGTTTCGGTGATTTTATCAATATTTTGTAAAGAATATCGAAGAGCGATAGAATTTAATTGGGGAGGGGGGTCGAGGCGCAGAGGAAGGGCATCCAATTGCGTGAATTATTAAATTTTTAATGTTTCTATTTCTTCCCTCAGGTAAAGATCAGATACGGCGTTCAGCTCCGCCGCTCCATGGGAAATGTCCGGAAATTTGGTGTTGTAACACTAGATGCCCTCTGTCTGGTACTAATTAATATATATCAAGAAAATGGAGAATTTTCAGAGAAGAAGTTCAGTTCAGGTATATTTTATACGAGGTCCATTATGTTTCTGTATTTGGTTGAAGTATTGGATATAGTAGCTTTAAAAAGTAAGCGATCGTGGATTCGATTTTCATTTATATATATAGAGTATAAATTATTGATAGGTAAAAGAAAAATAAAAAACAAGTGGTTTTGTCACAAAGTACGCAATATCACGAAAATTGGGCGCAAAGTGCGGAACAAAGTGTCATAATACTAGGTTCCCTTTGCTTAACTTTTTTATATCGTGAGGAAACGCCGCCCGAGTGGGCACTGGGGGCAGGCTATGTGGGGCTCATGGACCGGCAGGTGTAGGCCCACCAATACCTGGCTTCTCCATTCCATTTCCACGGTGGTCCTTACCCGATTGTACGAAGAAATGCTTGGAATTCTGTTTTTTAAAAATATTAATATTGCTACGCATTGTACATTATATTTAACAAACATTGAATAATTACTTTGTTACAGAACGTTACTATATAGCACACACACGCGCGTGTACAGCCACAGGCGGACAGTTGTTAATAATACAATGAATATACTTGTATATGTTGTAGTCAAAACACACGACCAGTCAAAAGTAATCTAAGAGAAAAGTTGAAACTACTTACAAAATGCCTTTTTTAGATGAAAAATATGTTTCACATTGAAATAAGCAAAACAAAACATTATGTTGAGTCATAAATATTAAGTAAAGTAACAAAATACCGTCGTGGCTCAGTGGCACAGAGTATGGCTGTAAATGCGGCAGTTGCGGATTCATGTAAGAAGACAAAGCGTGGCGTAAAGTTCCACCATTTAACACTCAATGTCACGTTCATATTCCACTCTGTCATAAAAATTGGATAGACAGTGGGGACGACTAGGTTGCCCCTAAAACAGACAAACAAACATTAAGCCGGTGTGCCATAACCGTCTCTCTTGTTTCATGGAATCAGTTCGTTATTAATATCAATCAGTTCATATAGATAAAACTACTTTGACACGTTTCAATAAAAATAAATATTATCAATAGCTTATGAACAAAAACACATTCATCTTGTTTTGTTGGCTAAAAATATTTTTGACTAGTTAAAAGTTTTAACTGCAACATATTACGTAAAGAATGTTGTAAAATTACCACAAACTGTTGCAATGTTATATTTTAATTACTAGCGGCTCGCCCACGGCTTCGCCCGCTTACAATACATGATTATTGATTTAATAAGCAGAATTGATTGACAACTATAATGACTTCTAATATGATTTTTTTACGACATTATCGTCAAAGAATTTTTGATTGTTTAAAATAAAAAAATACAACCATTGTTGATATTTGATATTTATAAAATATACATAAAGCTATTTATTTATTACACGTATATATTTTTGTAACTTTATGTTCTTTTTACCTATATAATATACTCTGTTAAATGTGCTGATGTCAGTGAATAATTTAATTTACTCATTCAGAAACAACCTCAAATGTTAAATTATTCATTTGAAGGATTCCTAATATTCTTTGTAAAATAACTGTATTAATTGCATATTAACTCCTGTACAGTTTTTAAATTAGTTACATATATTATATGAACGAACCAACCAAAAAATCTTTGTATTTACTTGATATTTCTTTCAAGATCGTTCTTTATCTCTGTGTTGAATTAATTACGACTTAAACTTAACTGTTATGATTTATGAAGGAAATCTCCACTAATAATTCAATTTTGTTTACTTTATTGTATAAAATATTGTATAATAGTGCTTCAAAAATATATATTTTTATCAACAGTCACATAGCCAAGACGTTTCGAATGTCATTCTTTAGCCAGGAATCTTACCAGCGCGATTGCTATATAACATTCGCAGGCAAACTGATGCCTTGAGTTCATTCAAATGACGATATTTTTTTTTTAATGAACCGATTTTGATGAACTAAACTTTAGTAGTTAAGTTGAGTTAAAACAAAGCAATTGGTAAAACTTTTTAGTAAATCGGTACAGTACTTTCAGAGAAAAATGTGGACAAAAATATCGACAGACAGACAGACAGACAAGAAATTAAAAAAAAATCTTTTTGCTTTCTATTATTCTTTTTAAGTGGCCCTCTATCCATTTCAGTCAAAATTACTAAATGTACAGACAAAATATTTTTACTGTCTTATTATATATAGAGATTACATATTATTATTGAGTAAAGATTAGATTAGTACTACTTATTATTAATGATTGGCACTTTCGGGCAATTAATCAATAATAAACGCTGTATCCGGCATATAGCAGGTAGAGGGAACCTAGAAACATTGTGTGTTGAGAGACGTAACTCAGCACCGCGCTTTGTCTTGTTACCAGAGTGAGAAAATGAAAATAATTCATAGCTTCTAGTAAAAGTCGAACCATCGAACATTTTATTATTTCTCTTAATTTAGCTAGACTACTATGTTTACTTATAAGATGTTCCATATGTCAAAACAAAATTATCGGCACTCTGATAATAAATGACCTAATAAAATACGTGTTGAAAATAAATAGTGACTCATGAAACTTATTAAGCGTAAGACACTCCGTTCACAACTTTCCGCTTAATTTTCGAGACACTGCGTTGAATAGCAAAAGTCATCACCGCGTCCGGCGTTGAGTTCCGTCATAAGGCATAGCCAGGTCATATAAGGTATCGTAAATTTTAATTTTTCAAAACTTATGTAATAATCGTTTAGAAGAGCGCAGTTCTTGTTTGGACTTCATTTTATGTTAGTTTGAAAGTGCTTTGGTGTCAATAAAGTAGTTTGTTCCAGCGGATATCTCTTACGGTCTTTGTAAAGCTTTGGAATTATACAATATGGAATGTATGTTTGTATGTCCTACTTCCATTTTATAACTTGCGTTGAAGTATTAAATTTAGTTGGTCATGACTTGCTTTATCTTTGATTTCTTCACTTGTATCTTTTGCGTTTCTTAATGAGGAAAGCTACATAGTGAAACCTCCAAAGTATATTTGATAATAGTTTTAGAATTTGGTATATCAGTAAAAAGGCAGGCAAGGCAGTCGTGGTGCAAAGACACCAGCGTGCCACTTTAAATTCAACAGGTCGTGGATTCGATTCCCACTTGAGGAAATTAAATATTTAATATTTTCGTTTCCTCGCTGGAGTAACGAAGCAAAACGTAGCGTTGAGTTCCGCCTCCAATCAAATAAAAATGTAAAAGAGAATAATTAAAACTAGAATAAATTATGAAGCCAAATATAATAATAAATGCTGTTGATTTATCTAGAAGATGCCAGCGCTAAAGATAATAAAAATACTTCCGACACAAAATTCATAAAGAATTTCCACAAAAATATAATATTCCAGAGGGAAATGATAAATCAATTAGTTTCCCAATAAGTATGAAAATTGAATAGAGAGAGCTCTTTAATGAAGTTGTCATCTAGATTTTAATAGTTTTACTTTAGTGCTGTCGATGTTCGCTCGAGTGAACATTTATTATATAAAAATATTATTTTAGGGTAATCGTAGCGCATAGTCACAAAGTTGTGTTGCGGGCTCGATTCCCACTTGAATAAATGAAATATTTAATATTTCCATTTTCCTCGCTCTGGTGTCAAGGCAAAGCGCGGCGTTGAGTTCCGCAGCTACATACGCATACAGCTGAATACAACGTGACGCAAAAAATATATTGTTCTCATCAGAGTGATTAACATCTGACGTCCTTATTATAATCATAGATTAGTGTCTAAACACTACCTTGTTCTTCTAGTTGCCTTCTACCTAGCCCTGTATATTATATGGAATGATTTTTATGTTTTATTTCCTTTTCATTTCATTTATAAGGAACCTAGTGTTCAGATAACCTAGTGTATCTAGTATTCACTTCCTACACATATAGAGATGGAACTCAAGGCAGCGCTATATGTTCTAACCAGAGATCCCCACGGATGGGAATCGCACCCACCACCACAACATTTACAGCTAAACGTGACCTACATGACTAATAAAAATACCTACCTACCTTGTCAGCTATAAGGCTGGTGAAGCGGCAGAACCTAACGCCGCGTTTTAGCTTATTACCTAAGCGACAAAATTAAAATAAATGATACTCCCGAGATAGAGACGCTGTGCAGCTCACCAGGACAGCATGAATTTTATATTGAAATTTATGAAAATATATATAAAATAAAATAATTAAGAAACTAATAGGCACCATAGCGCATAAGGAAAATATTTAATTACTAGCGACCAGCTCGCGGCTTCGCCTGCTTAAGTTTGTGACTTATTTGTTTGTTTAAGTACATGGAATTACGTTCCTGTTTTGATAAATAATGTATGCTTGCAGCGCACTTAAGATTTCTAAAGTGGAAAATTTTCATTAAAATAATTAATAATTATTACTTAATGTACTTTTTTGTTTAATAGTTCCCAATAGTTATAACAAAGCATGCAATGAAAGAACTTTTTAGAAAGTTGTTTAATTCTATTAGAATTTTAAAAACTACCAACATTTTTATAGTTCATAAAATATTTTCTCAAATTAAAAATTGTCTATGTTTTCCACCTGAAAGATACTAAAGGACGAAAGAATATTAAATATATATAAATATATAGATACCACATTAGTATCGATACTGTACTGGTAATAATAATTGAAAAAAATAGATATACTACGGGATACCTTTGTATGCAAGGTTTAAAGCTGTTCATTATGACAGAATATAAAACAGTACATCTATAGAGGAATTACACACTCTTTTTACTCTTTCTTTTTACATGTCCCTCTGTATGCTTACGGCTTTGTTCTAGTTAGTTTGCATGTTTTCCTTTGAAAATTAGTGATTGTGGCATAACTCTAACAATTACACATAGAATCAAAAACTTTTTGTAGATATTGATGTCTTCTATAAAATTGTAGTACATCACTATGCTCTATTGGCAATAATTTCCACAGAGTACGCGATATAAGGTTTTTTTTTGGTGTTTTTTTACACGTTAATCGTCTAACTGCAAAATAAATCCTAATCGATCCCGTAGTTTCGGAGCTAAAAGAAACAAAAAATCTAATCGCTTGTCTTCATCATTTTAGTTATATCGATGCACCTCTCCCCGCCTCGCAGAGATGAGGCCACTCCGCATTTTTTATTATTACATGATATTCTTTAGATTGATATTTTTAAATTCGTTATATCTTTTGAATGGAATGTCCTATTTTATTAATTTACACGTATTGAAATTATCTTTAATAAATTATCATTTAATGAGATAAAGATTAAAGTAGAGTTATGAATATTATGGTTTATTGTCGGCACTTTTGTGAACTTATAAAATATAAAAAAGTAGTTATATTGTCATAACTACAGTAGTCAGACATACGGTATCGCAGATTTTTTATAGATATTAATGCGTTCTATAATACTATAGAACATTGTTTTGTTCTATCATCAACAATTTTCACAGCGCACGCGATGATAGAATTTTTAAGATCAACTTCTTTACACCTTGGGTTACATTATTGCATATTTATTAGGGAATGCCTATTTTTTAAAAAAAGTCATATAGCCTATATTGGTCAGTGAAAATGCAGCTTTCTAAGAGTGCAAGAATTTTTGAAATCGGTCTAGTTTTGTGTGAAAACAATACAAACGTACATACAAAAATACAAATCTTTCCTCTTTATAATATTAGTATAGAAGTTTAGACAACACTATTATTTTTCCACGTATTTCTTGCATAGAGAAAACCCAGTATTAAAACACTCCGTTCTAAACTTTAAGAATTTTATGATAAAATTATACGTGTTTAGAA
Source organism: Heliconius erato x Heliconius himera (assembly GCA_013421005.1). Classification (NCBI taxonomy): domain Eukaryota; kingdom Metazoa; phylum Arthropoda; class Insecta; order Lepidoptera; family Nymphalidae; genus Heliconius; species Heliconius erato x Heliconius himera. Next base: position 20,802 of record JAATLQ010034215.1, read on the forward strand.
CAACGAAAAATAACGCCGCATTATATCTCTTTATACGTATTTAAGCACGCAACTGAAATAAAACAACTTATATAGCAAACATGCTACTATAGCGTTTAAATGCAAAGATTTTATTTTAATTTCCTGCATTTAGCTACAAAATATATACATATTGTAACTGATATCCCAAACACCTTTTAAAATATTATTTAATATTTAATGCCTTGGCTCGTGATGTGTCTAGTGGTTAGAACTCTTTATAGTTGTGAACGTGAAGAACCCAAAATCTTTTAGAGATTCAGAGGAAACAGTGTTAAAAATTCCATATTATGCCATTAGAAGGTATCGCTTTAATAAGATATTTGCCATCAGAAGTTGTTCTTGTGTCAGTTATTTAGATAACTGTAGACTCGACAATATAACATTGTCATAACTCGAAGCTCGTCCGAAGATAAGCCAAGAGCGCGTCGTATCTTCCTCTCCACTATAACTGCGAACTAGTTATAATAAAAGGAAGAAAGAGTACGGGCCCCTCCCCGCCCCTACACCGTGAATTCCTCCCAGACTGCGGCTGCAACAGTCTTATTGAACTCTCCGGGACGTTTGTGTGTGATCTTTCCGAAGGTACTTGTTACGCTTGTTTATATTAAGATTGTATTAGAATAGTGATTCGTGATGTTGATTGATTTGTGAGATCAATATAAGTCGTTGGAACGAACGCACTACCGCAAGGCGGCCGATATGTTAAATAAACGCACGGCACACACCCCACAGTCGTGTCTCGAACCGTAGGCGGACA
>JAATLQ010034216.1:0-17567 GCA_013421005.1 Heliconius erato x Heliconius himera
TGGAATATTATCAGGGCCTGCTCCCTTGTATATTTTAAGTTTCTCCAATTGGTCTATGATTTCTTGTTTGTCAATAGAAACATTAGCAAGTTGTAAATTAAAATTAGAATTTATATTTGTATATGAATTTAAAGTTGAATTGTCATATGTCTGATAGGTATTAGCAAAGTGTACGGCAAATTGATTACAAATATCCCTCCCATTAGTAAATTCACAGTCATTAAATTGCATTAAGGCAGCTATTGAATTTTGCCTTCATTATTATAGCTTAACGTATCATCCATGTAGCGTTTAAACTCTCTGCTTGAATTCAAAAGATTCCATAGTGTTTGGGTAAATGAAAAATAATTCAATTTTATCCTCCACTAGGAATCGAATATATAATCCCCGTATTAAAGTTTATAGATGCTATCATACAAATTAAATCAAAAATTAAATCATCTTCACGCTGTATCCCGCACACAGCAGGATAGGCAGAGGGAACCTAGTGTTAATACACCCCGTTCCCCACTTTCTGCCGAATTCAATGCCGAATTCCATTCTGGAGGCATTGCCTGTTGAGTGGCAGAACTCAACGCCGCGCTTAGCCTCGACACCAGAGCGAAGAAATGGAAATATAAATTTAAGTAAATATTTCATCTTCTCGAGTGGGGATCGAACCCACAACCAGTCGGTTTTACAGTCACATTTCGTGCCGCTGCGCCACGACTGGCCTCGGCTATCATACAAGAACATCTATAATTTAAAAAAGAAAGTAGGGATTGGAAGTATCTTAATGCGAGCGGAGTGACTTTATATTAGGTTCCCAGATTCTCTCTGCCTATACTGCTATGTGCGGAATACAGCGTAGAGCTAAAAATAATAATAAAATAAATAAAAATGAGTAACACCTGTGTAAATTTTACAAAATAATTGGAACGTCCTTAATCCTTTATTATAAAGCCTAATCACACTTAAATACGTTGAAACATTCTTCTTAAAACATTATTAAACGTTAAATCAAATTTATTACTAAATCTGCAAACTTTTAACAAATTAATTCAGATACTTTTTAATTAAAATATAGTTTAGTGGATTTATAAAAATAAGAAAAATTACAAAAAAAATTACGTTACTAGCCATTTTTACTTCGAGGCCAGTCGTGGCATAGTGTGACTGTAAATGCATCTATCTGGTTATGGGTTCGATTCCCACTCGAGGAAAGGAAATATTTATTTAAATTTATATTTCCATTCCTTTACTCAGGTGTCGAGGAAAAACGCGGCATTGAGTTCCGCCATTTAACACGCAGTGCCGTTTTCATTAATAGATTACAATGTATGAATAAAAATCAATCTCAAGAGGTGTAAATCTTTTAGCAAGAATAAAGAATTACATCGAAACGATTAACATAATGTAATAAATAAATAATAGGTAATTTGACTATGAAATAAAAAAAATATTTTTTCGATTCGAACTTACCGAGATTAGCGCGATCAACCGAACAAACTTTTCAACTTTATAGTAATAGTATAGTTAGTTATAGATCTTGCTACGACTATATAGAAGGGAAAAGTAGATACTTAGATATTATAATATAGTTAGACACGCTTTGCATAAATTAAGCGGGTCAAAGGACAAGTTTACATAGTTAAGGTATTCCATGAATAGCTTGAGATTGTTTTGTGAATGTTGATAGTTGGTATGAGACTGTTGTGGCGCAGTGGCGCAGCGCCTGGCTGTAAATGTGATGGTGGTAAGTTCTTTCTCCACCATTCTGGTACACGCAATATTTCAATATTTGTACGAAAGTGAACTACGGAGTGTTTGAACTTTAGGTTCTTTTTGCCTATTCTCATATATATGTGTGATATAGCGAGAAGCCGCTTGTTAAAGGGTTATAATTCATATATACATTAATTTGGTCTTATTCAATGTCGTCGTGGTAGAGCGGTACAACGTCAGACTGTAAACGTGACGATTGTAAGTTCAGTTCCCAATAAGGGATCATTTCCCCACTCTAATCAGACACAGTTCGACGTTGAGCTCCGTATTGAATGCGCAATGAAATTTAGGCGATGCGTATAGAATGTAGTGTCTTAGCACTCTGCCAACGTTGGATAAAACTAGGAGCTACGCAACATCATGGCGTAGTGGCGTGGCAAAAGGCTGTCATGGCGCAGGGCACAAGTACATACGTGGGTTTGATTCCCACTCGCAATGACACATTGAATATTTTCATTTTCGCCATTTCATTTTCTGGTAACGAGGCAAAAGGAGCGCGTTGAGTTCCGCCATACATCACACACCAGAGCGGCGAAATGAAAATTATTAATATTTCATCCTTTTTTCATTTTCTTAAGTAAATTGTCATACTTGAAGAAAAATCACATTTTGCATTACCAAATAAAACTATAAAAACATTTTGATATATGGTAGCTATCTAATATATAAATAGAAGTTGCTTTTCAAATCTTTTATCTATATTTCATTTTATATTATAAGCAGTAAATTTTAAATATTCTCATATATTTTATGGCTTGTTTAAAATATAATTTTTAATTTTATGGTTCTAAATTTAAATATTATTACAATATCAATATATATAAATAAAATTGAAGTGTTCGTCTGAGATTTCAAAATAACAGTTTTATTTATATGCTACTTGAACAGAAGCAACCTATTTTAAAAAGTTTGTCTATCTGTTTTTTTTTATTTATACGGACTTATTTCCAGAGCAGCTTAACCAATTTTTATGGGACTTACACTGGTAGATAGAAGAGGTTGTGGAACAACATAGAGGCTTAGATTTTTATTCTGAAAATCCCGCGAAATCGGGATTTACACGGAAAAAACCGTATTTACCCCACGTGAATAGATCTATGGCTCAGATAAATAACCAATATTTTTTATATTAAATATGTAAATTTATTTCGAATAGTGTATAATAGTAGTAATAGATAATCATACAAAAATAATCAATCATTTCTTAATTAATAAATTTAAATTATATTAACCTTTAACTACCGATGTAGAGTCTAGAGGGTAGTTGTGAGAATTCCACAAATCGGCGACTTCCTCGCACCCTCCGCCACTGATCTGCTCAGTACCTTTCTAACAAGAAAGGTACTGATGACAAGAAAGGTACAAGAAAGGGACTGTACGAATGTGGACGAGAGTGGTTGTGTCACTGGCTTTCTAAACTGGACGAGACACCACATCCATGTTTTCCGTGCATAATGTTCTAAAAACACGATATTTTTTTATAATATTAGAATATATACTTTAACGTTTTGATAGTATAATTTGCACTCATTTTTTTTATTGTTATATATTATATTTCTTTTGTATTTAAAGTTTTATATTTTTTTTTGTTACATAAATATTATATACCTTAAAGAGATTTTATTTTTATAATTTTCATAATAAAATGGACAATAATGATCGACCAAGCACGACAGGAACAAAACGACCAAACACATTTTTAAAAAATCTACCGGGAGGAAAGGTCGACGAGACTGATAAAAAATGTTCCATTTACCCGTGTAGTCGACGCACAAGAAGATGGTCCATTCTCTTGTTTTATTGAGTTCTAGACCTATCTGATGTTAAGACCTTTATACTTTATAATCAACTTCAGGTAAAATTTGAACGAGAAGATTTTATAAAAAAATTAGCACGTTGCCTTATACTTCTGCATATGAAAAGACGGGTTGTCAATACTAAATTATCCAGAGAATTGAAGATGACTTTTTATAGAATCTGATCTACTAAACATGAAGCTGAAATAATAGTTCCAGGTCTCGGCAAACATACCTATACACAAAATTTTTATTTTATTACATAAGAGGTTTTTTTTCCAATTATTATATTACAATTTATATTTTGTTAGAAAATATTTTTTTTACTATTTGTTCTCTTTTATAATATTATTTTCTTAAGAGTCCTGCCATGTTGCCAAAGACTAAAATTGTAACTTGAAGTTCCTTATATCGTTGTAATACGTAAATTACACGCTCTTATACATTGGCCTCACAGACCCACGTCCACAACAGCATAATAAAAAAATCTCGGCCATAGTTAAAGGTTAAATAAAAACATTAGACAATTCAAGCGACCGAAGTTACGACCTGAGAGTACACAGTAATATCGTTTCTTACGAGTCTTATAACTTCGAATTCAATTTGATTGTTCATAAAATGTATTGTTTGTATGTTTATTTCTGCACTCCGTTAAAAAATACAGTGTTGAGTATCACAACTAAACGTCCAATGACAATACAGGAAAAGAAAACGGAGAAAGAAATATCTTGTGACTGTAGATTCTTTTTCCTTACCTGAATGTAATGGGATAAAATGTAAGGTGAGACGGAGACGGAGATTCCTGTTAAGTTAAAACTTTTCTACGTTTTTTAAATAAGTATTATTCTTTAAAAATGTAAAAAAAATCGAAAAATATTTATGTAGCGACATCTATTATGTAAAATATAAAAATATACTTCGCCTTCGCACTATCGCCATATAGATGGCGTTTTCCATAGAGTAGTCATAGAATAGTGCTATATAACCAGTCTAGATGGCGTTGAGGTTATTCTCAATATGTAACAAGAAAAAAATAAATTTTAGTTTTCTTATTAAAAAGAAAAACTAAAGGTAAAGCTAAAGTAATTCCATCTTTGAAAAACAAAAAAAATACTAATTTATCCTCTTGATAAATATACCAACTTATAAAAATAATATAATTTATTGCAAATAATAAAATATATATATGAATTAGCTATTTCTAATAGCAACGCCATCTATAGCTTGGGACAAGAACTGTATAAGATATAACGATTTAGTTTCTGTTCTCGACGATAGATGGCAGTAATAGAACAAAAGTTTGTGATTTCAACAAAGTTGCGCTGAAAAACTTTTCCACTTAAGAGTTTTCTTTTGTTACAGTTTGTATATTGTTGAAAACGTTATAAACATTGAATTATAAAATGATTATTGAGTGTTACAGTTTATTATAAATAATGTATTCGTAAGCTATTTAGAGATGAAAGTAAATTCGAGACCGTCATGGCGCAGGGGCACAAGCGTGCGACTGTAAACGCAACGGTTGTGGATTCGATTTCCAATCGGGATAATATAGTATTTATTTCATTATTTTTTTTGCTCTGGTAACGTGGAAAAGCGCGGCGTTGCCTGACTTAAGAATTCGGCGAAAAGTGGGAAACCAAAGTGTCTTAATAGAAGCTTAACACTAGATTCTCAGGTTCCCTTTGCCAACTCTACTATGTATATGCCGGATACAGCATGAAGCTGAAAAAGTACTTTTTACATCCATTGTTAAAAATCGATAGATTTTCTTTCTTTTTCATTTTCGCGATTTACTCTTAAAAGGGAAGCCAGAGATAGAGAACGGAGCGCCAAAAGCTATGGTAACTGCGATAAACGAGAGGAGATAAAAAAAATAAAGTATTTTAATATGTGGAAATTATTCATTTTATATTGAAATGCCTTACCTACCTAAAATTTAAATCAAATAGTTGTATTTAAAAATGGTAAGCTTTAGGAATTATATTACAAAATTTAACTTTCCTTTTTTCATTTTGAAAGTTTCATTAAATTTAAATCTTTTTGTAATTATTATGAGATAATTTTCATGTCCCCAGTTTGTAAAACACTACGCGTCGAGTGATGTAACTTAACTCTGCGTCTTACCTTACCAGGAATAAAAATTAATTAAATTATTCATCCGAGAGAAAATCAAACGCACGACAATCGTTTACAATTTGACGACGTTTCACTTTCGTCACATAATCATCAAGAACTTAAACGAATAATGTAAAAAACAAATATTTTTCCACATTATAGCAATTTTTCTCATGACTAAAATCACTTTGTACGTTAAATGGTACTACCCCGTACCACTGTCAAATATAAGGTTTGGTGTAACAGTAACATTTTAGTTTATTAGATGTTTCATTGTTTCAAACACAATACGTGCAAATATTGCGTTAATATCCTTTTGTCATATATTTTATTAATCAGCTTCACGCTGTATCTCGCACACAGCAGGGTAGGCAAAGGGAACCTAATGTTAAGACACTCCCTTTCCCACTTTCCGCCGAATTCTGGAGGCATTGCGTGCTGAGTGGCGGAACTCAACGCCTTAATATGAATAATAATAAAAATCGAAACCAAAAGTATACATTAGGACAATTGACCGAAAAATACACAAAAGTACTATAAGGGAGCTATCATTTGCAATATCACCGCGAACCCTCCCATCCATTTCGCAGTTGGACCCAGCGTTGCTTAACCTTCGTTCGCAAGTAGGTCACTTAAAATTAGGGTACCGCTCTCCCCTAGCGACGGTGATACAGCTTAATGTTATTATTTAAACTAAACCATGGCTTAATTTGACTTCAAATTACTTGGTGAGAATTACTTTAAGAAAATGTGAGTGTATATTCGAATCGTCACTGTGTATATAATTGTAGTGGAGTAGTCCACTATTAGCCAAAAATTCAAAATATCGTGTGTTAAGTTGTGAAGCTAAGCCCCACCTTTTATTGAGCTAAGCGAAGCGAAGATCTTACTGGTCAAAAGTGAGTTTCGTTGTAATGCTACTCCTAGATCGTTAAATTTATAGCTCAGGAACGTTGTGGACGACGCGGTGGTCCCAGTGAAGTAGTTTGGTGATAATTGTAATTGTAGTTTTTGAGTAAATGGTCATAGAGTTAAGCTGTGGAACGTTTTGAAATTATATGTATATGTCAGTTACATATACATATATGTCAGTTTTAAAAAGTCAATTTATTATAAGTACTTTTTATTTTTTTTTAATTACATTGCGCAACATAGCTTTGCTCAGTTCCACCCACCGTGCACAGCATGTGGCGGATCCTAGTACTTTGTGTGTGCTTTTTGTTTTTGGTGGGTTCCCATTCAGAAACGCTTTAACGTAATCAGTAACTTTAAAGTGTTGAGTCATACACCGCACCACTACGTCATGACGTTCTCTCAATTTAACTCTCTATTTTCTGGGCATTGCGTGTTGAGTGACGAAACTTAATTTTGTCATATTTGTCATAAAGAAATTAAAACATTTCCCCGATGGCGATGGAACTTACCCCAACAATCCATGATTAGCTTAAACAAATCCTTTATTTGCAGTTTTCTCGCAGGGGACGCCCTACCGCCAACGGGGTAAGGGTGTCTCCTGCGCCATTCCAATACCTACTCTATTCCCTACACAAATAGAGTCGCTGTGAAGGCCAGTAGGGCTAACAGCACTAACCTCAAGTTCCAATAAAATATTTACAGTTACGTCCCAATTGAAAAATAAAAAGAATTAAAGGCTGTTTACATATAGTAGTGGTCTTTACACATTTACATTACAGCAACATACACATACAACGGATTGTTAAACACAAAAATATTTTTTCAATTCCAACTAGTAGTTTCTGAGATTAGCGCGTCCAAACGAATAAATTCTTCAGCTTTATAATATTAGTACAGAAGTATGGATTTTATTAAATGTTTTTTTTTTTATATGATTCATCTTTACCATTTCTCATTTAATGTAATTGACAGAAACAATATAGAATATAATGTTAATCCACTACGTTCTCTATTTTATTTTTTTATTTATTTTATAATTCATTTCTCTCAACGTTTTGGAGGCGAAAATCAAATAAAAATATGTTTTATTCACACAAATTTTTACAAAAAAAATCAGTAAAAATAAAAAAAAAATAATTGTATTACAAATTCTGAAAGAATATTAAAGAACTAGTATAATTTAAAGTTACTCTTATGATGAATTGTTCATCTTAAAACTTCGTAGAAATACTAATAGACAACGCGAGAGAAGCTGCAGATGAGAATCTATTTATATCAAAAAAGAAAAACATCTTTAGACAATTTAAATTAATTAATTTATATTAAAAAAAATATATTATCATTAATAAATACCTATTTATATTAGCTTACTAGTTATTTCTGAAGAGTTCCATTACTCAGGTCCTGGCTCCCTTCATTATTGTAACTGCTAAGTGTCATGATTATACAATTGTTAAATTTGATATATATAGAGGCCAGTCGTGGCGCATGAGCAAAGTGTGACTTTAAAATGGACTGGTTGTGGGTTCGATCCCCACTCGAGGAAATTAAATATTTATTTACATTTCTATTTTCATTTCTTCGCTCTGGTGTCGAGGCAAAGCGCAGCGCTGAGTTCCGTCACTCAACACGCAATGCCTCCAGAACTCGGCGGAAAGTAGGGAACAGTGTGTCTTAACACTAGGTTCCCCCTGCCTACCTGTTGTGTGTGGGATACAGCGTGAAGCTGCTTGATTTGCCTTTCATTTAGATTTGATATATGATAATTATTGAGAGACACACAAGCACAAGAGAGCTACGTAAACGTGATGCTTGTGGCTGTGTGCTTCATTTTTTCTTACTTGGACACTGTATCGAGCACAAAGCAGGATAAGCAGAGGTAATCTATTGTTAAAACATTCTATTCCCACTAAGACACTTTCGTTACCCAATTTCAGTTGATTTCAGGTGGCCGAACTCAACGCCTCGCTTTGCCTAGCTGCTAGCGCGAGGAAGTTAAAATACTAAATATTTTATGTCTTCGAATGGGAATTGAATCTCCAACTGTTGCTTTACAGTCGCATGCTGGTGCCTCTGCGCCACGACTGGCTCCTGGCCTAAAGTATTACCATTTAATATTAGCTTTATTTATGTATGAAGCAAACTGTATGAAATATTCATCCCTAAGAAAGCTACTTTAGCAAATAGAAATGATATTAGATATTATATTATTCATACATATGTATTTGACGCTATCATAGCGTGGTTGGAAATTATATACGGTGATAGTGGGTTCGACTCCCGCTCGACGAAATTAAGTTTCCATTCTTATTTATTCTCCCGCCATAGCAAAATAAAGCGCGGCGTTGAGTTATGCCTGTGCTATTCTGTTATTTATAATACGAGTATAGCGTTCGGAAGCTACTAGACATTTAAAACTTTACAATATAAAATAATAAAAATTCGGTATGTTTCGCATAAGAAAACAATGATGTAAAATTGCATATTTTCATGAATTAAATTGAATTATTATCACTTAGTTATCATTAATTTGTGTTTTTTTTATATCCTGGGTTAATATAGCTCTTATTGCCGCTATCATATACCAGGAAGGGGTGGGGGTTGGGTGCCGGACGGTGTCCGAAATTACTATATGCGAAACGCAGTGGCATAAAGCCACTTAAAGCGGATTTTAAATGACAGGGGTGAAAATAATCCGATCAAATCTGGCCATGTATGTTGCCATTGGTGACGATGTGACTCTCCCACACGTACTTTATTCGCTTCTTACGACACCATCAGTACCAGAGTGATCCTATTCCAGGCAAAACGGCAAAAAATACAAAGGAGTAAATTGAGAATTACAATATTTTCGATAAATTAACATATATATATTTGCACACTAGTAAACAAAATATTTTTGTATTAACAAATATATTTTTACTTAAATTATACCAAGTAACAATGCTGAGGCCGATCTCGTGTCTCTCTATCGTTTGTTCCGCATGAGAGGCGAAATATGATAGTGAAACATACGTGCAGCCGGTCTCAGTCGATGTATAAGATGTTATTACTTTAATAAGAGATAATGTACTACAATAAAAGATTACAAGTCAAAAATACGCAATGAATCTAAATTTCCATGTTGCCCAGTAACTAGAGGACGGAGTATCTTAACACTACTTCCCTACCTTCCCTGTTACGTATGTAATGATAAAAAAGTCACGTGCTTACTTACTTACTATATGTAGTACCAGAGCGATGAAATAAACATAATGCAATCTCTCGAGTGGTAATCAAACCCATGACCGTCGCATTTACAATTACATACTGTACCGCCTCAATTTAAATAAAATAATAATATTTATAGATAAAACAAAAAAAAGCGGACAAGCGCGAATCGAGCTCGCCCGCCGAGGTTTCTGTACAAAAATTGAATGTCTTGAGCTTTTCTGCAATTCAAGCTTAGCTTAGCCATCTGATATGATCTCTCACTTGACCGCTGGTTCAATACCAAATTTTGTCCTCCTTTTAAGGCTTTTATTTTTTAGGACTTAACCACAAATGTATACTTTACATATTTTTTCCTAAACTAGTACTACCCGTAGATGCTAGCTGCCAAATTTCATAATTATAGGTCCCAGAAGTACCCTATTCATTTTGACTCCATTTATAGTGTCGAAATATGTGTTTTTTGCGATATAAACGACCATATCTTTTTTTAAAGTAAATATACAAATACATTTTTTTTAGGAAATCAAGAGACCGTAGATTTTAGAGTATATGGTTGGAATTTCAAGTCGATATCCAAGCGTTACTGAGATAAAGGCCCTCGAAAGACTGACAGACAGATGGACGGACAACAAAGTGATCTTATAAGCGTACCTTTTTTCCTTAAAAGGTACGGAACCCTAAACGGTTAATTGACTTAAACGCGAACAAATTGACACAACATGGGTTTCGTAAATAAGATTTACAACGGTTGGTCGGTTGCGATAATTTTGCTTTTTTATATACGTTTATATTATTAAATTTAATGGCTGTCCGTCCTTTACGACGATATGGAAAAGTTACATAATATATGTATACTGACACTTCCATTTTCCAGTTTTAAATACGTATTTCGCTTCGCTTTCACTGTAATTTACTTCAATTTAGTCATTTTACAACTATAATAAAGAGCTGCGTTCGTTCGTTAACTAACGCGCGCTTTACTCGTTCTTATTATAAAAAATGTAGCATATAAATATAAAAATATTTTTACGCATAGCAGAGAAATCTAGTGTTTAGATATTCTGTTCCTCGCGGTTTCCGTCAAATTTTCAAAATATATCATGTTTAATGGCGGAAATCAACGCCGTGCTTTGTCTAGTTATCTTTGTCAAAGTGAATATATAAAAATGTTTAATTTCCTCGAGCACGAATCGAACCCACAACCGTTACGCTAACAGGCGGACACTGTGCCGCTGCATTTCTTTCGTGAAAAGAGTAAACTTGCTATAATCTATATATATAAAAGGACTTGTGCTGACTGACTGAGGTAAGACGCACGCAGAGCCGTAACCGCTGATGGTAGAAACGTGAAATTTGGGCAGATGTTTATTTTCATATTCTGGACATCCACTAAGAAGGGAATTTGAAAAATTTTAACCATAAAGGGATGAAATAGGGGTTGAAAGTTTGTATGGAAAAAACTTTTAATCTGTACCGATTTTTATAAAATTTGAAATTCAGACTCTTAAAAACATTTCATTGAACACGTGTTTCGTGTTTTTTTTAGAATTCACTCCTAATAAGCGGGCAAAGCCGCGCGCGCCCTCTAGTATTTAATATTTCCTCGCTAGTGGTAGAGAGTCAAAGCGTGGGCCACGCAAGACGCAATGTCTCCAGATTTCGTCGGAAATTGGAGAATGAAATGCTATGTGCGGAATACAGCGTGTAGGTAAAAAAAAGGAAATGATCGTTCCGTTCCGTTCTATTAAGCATGTATGGTAATGGTTCTAGATGTAAGAAAGAGATTTATAAGGCACAGCAATAAAAAAAACAATTTTTAAAAGATTACAAATATAGCGTCGATAAACTTACGAATCATTTATATGCTTCAAAAGATGTAAAAAAACCATGCTCAAAAAAAATAAAAAGTCTCTTTAGAAAACTGTCTTAAGAAAAAAATGAACTATGTTTCACATCCAATATAAACAATTATATTTAATTCATATACATAAAGCAAGTACAAAATATTACATATTGTATTCTTTAAAAGCAAAAAAAATCATGTTATGACGTAATCGCCCTTCACGGTCGCCATCGTCGGGAACTCACTCGGAAGTGAACCCGCACTACTGACGCACGTTGTCCATACTGTCTCACAACAATGCATTGTCAAGTACTGTCAGTGAACTACCCAACAAATTATATGACAAAAGTCATAGCTGTCGGTCGATAGCGGTACAAGTAGTTTTAGGCTCATACTTATAAACCGTTCTTAACTCTGAAATCGATCTTGAGATATCGTTTACATTCATAAATTATAATCTATAGATTAAAACAGCGTCTCAAGATCGATCTTAGAGTTGAAACACGGGTCTATGCGAACAATATCTAACAGAGATTAAAAAAATACAAAGAAGGCATACAAGACATGCATCATGCATATCATAAGACATTATAATTCACACTAACCGCCAATTTCGGTATCTCCATGTTGCAAAAGGAAATAAATAAACAATTTTTCAATTTAGATAGAATATAAACCTGTTATTTTATAATTAAAATTATCTTCACTATTAATAATTATGTGACGGTTTAAGCTGATGATATTTTTTTTTTTCTTTTATATCAACGTATATATTTATATCAACGTTGGTTGTGGGTTCGATTCTTACTTGAAAGCACTTATCAGTATTTAAAATATTTCCATCGCATCATCTACACATAATATCTCTAAATTAGTTAGAAAATAAAAAGCGAAGATATATACGAAGGAAATTCGAATAAAAGGGGTTTTTAAATTTAAAAAAAAACATTTACCCATATCGCCTATTACGTCTCGCGTGGGGCGGCGCGTCTTCGTTCCGTATGTCGTAGCCGTATATAGCGACCAGCTCGTCACGAGATTTAGGTACCTGAAATATATATTTTCTATAAATAAAAAACATATTACTAATATACAAAGAAAACTATTCTGAATATTGTGATTTTAAAAAATCATAATTATTAATAAGTCTCGGTGCAGGAGCACAAGCGTTCGACTGTTAACAGGTTTTGAGTTCGATTTCCTCTCGATGAAATGAAATATTTTATATTGTTTACTTTATTAAAGTGTTACTATTCCACACCGTGGAACCACAATGAAAATATTAAATATATTTTCTAAAAAGTATATTAATTATTTTCATTTTTCTCGCTCTGGGAACGAGGTAAAAGTGGCATTGAGTTCCGTCAATCAACACTCAATGGCGGAAAGTGGGGAACGGAGTGTCTCAATACTAGGTTCCCAAGTTTGCTCTGCGTACCTTGATGTATACGGGATATACACTTAATTACTTATTTATATTAAAAAATGAAAAACGTCAGGATTGGATGTCAGTTGATTCAATGACAACTAATGAAAATATTTATTATATCATATTAATTTCTATAGTCTGATTAAACAAAGTGGCATTGAGTATCGCCGCTCTCCGTTCCCTTTCCAAAAAAAAAAGAGTCTTAACACTAGTTTCCTTTCTATATACAAACAAAACTCATAAAGCTAAAAAAAATCCCTTTCAACACTCACCTGTTCATTCTCATTGTACTTGTCGTGGGACCACTTGTTGAGTGTTTCGGACTTGCGTGGCGGGCGACGACGCTCTACTGGGGCTTCGCTACCTTCCTTTTTCTCGGATGGCGTTTCTGACGTCGTGTTGGTTGATTCTTCACCACTTTTGAAAGGAAAATGGTTAATATAGTTTTGTAATTATTTACCTATAAATATTAAATACAATACTTAATTGTATAATAGAAAATTTAAAATAGGATTTTCACTGTCTTTCTATTCATAATACGTTTATCTTCATTTCATAGACATTTAAAAAAAAATATCATATATATCATAGTATGAGGAATTTTATATTATTAAACTTTTGGTTTCATTCAAATATTAAAACAAAATATTTTTTGACCTACAGTTTATTGTGCTATTTATTAATATATTTAATATCTCATTGCTATAATAAAAATATTAAATCATAATATACAAGAAAAATAACCAGTAAAAGAAACAAAACAAAAAAAAACTGTCAACTTTCAACAGATGAAACACGAAAAAAAAAAACCAACAATTGGCTGTAAAAATTAACATCATTGGGGCCGTTCAAGTATTACGTAAGCACTGAAAGGGGGCGGGGGGGTCTTGGGTTTGCTTATTTTTGATGACATGGGGGGTGGGGGGTCTAGCTAGTAATTACGTAAGCAGAAGTTATTTATTTTTTCATCTATATTATAGCTATATTTGGTAGACTTATGTATGGCAGACGATATAACTATTAGTTTTATAATATAATATATTATATCTATTTAGCGGGAATGGCACATTGTCAAGAGTCTAAGTTTCAAATTTTATAAAAATCTGTGGCGATTTAAGGATTTTTACATATAAACTTTCAACCCTTTATTTGCACCCTTAGGGGATGAATTAAAATAAACCACGGAACACGTGTTCAATGAAATATTTTTAGAGTCTGAATTTAAAATTTTATAAAAATCGGTGCTGATTTAATTTTTTTTCTATACAAACTTTTAACTCCTATTTCATCCCTTTAGGTTTAAAATTTTTCAAATTCCCTTCTTAGTGGATTTCCAAAATTTGAAAATATAAATCTGTCCAAATTTCACGTTTCTATTATCAGCGGTTACGGCTGTGCGTGCGTCTTACCTCAGTCAGTGGGAACATGTCCTTTTATATACGTAGATACAAATAAAATATCAATAAAAATTCCCAATGTTTACGTAAGCATTGGGGGAGGGGGTAAGAGGATTGCTTATTTTTGATGACATAGGGGAGGGGGGAGTCAATAATTGCAAAAAAACTGCTTACGTAATACTTGAACGGCCCCATTGCCAATAATAATTACAAAAAGATTAAACAATATTTTTCGTGGAACGAATAGAAATAAATACTAAATGGCAACTTTCTACATAATAGATGCATATTACGTTGCAGACTTAACACATCAATGGACAGTTCGGTCAATGTTCTATGTTTTACAGCTGATTTGGTGGAAGAAAATAAAATGGACTCTATGGAATACAGAATAGAGTTAAATTTGATATAATTAAAAAAAAGGTTAATCGTTATTAAATGTTAATTTCCGATTTCCACAATAAAATTCTAATTGAATAAGTCAAGTATATAATTTGTATCGAAAGGACTAATGAAGATAATAGTGGTCAATTTAAATGTTTTTTTTTGTGTTTTGTGGTAGGACGTAAGACTGTATTTTGTAAACAAAAGTAAAACATTTTTTAGCTGCACATTGTATTCAGAGGGCAGCTGGGAACCTAGTGGTAAAACACTCCGTTCCCATTAAGACATGTTGATTAACCACTTCCCGCCGAATTCTGAGGCATTGTGTGTTGAGTGGTAAAATTCACATAGAACGCCTCTCTTTGCCTCTTTACATATCAGAACAAGAAAATGAATTCAATATTTCATTTTCCCAAATAGAAATCGAACCCACAACCTTCTCATCTCGTTTACAGTCCCACTCATATGCCACTGGGCCACGACGGTCTCTAGTGTACTTAAATGTAAAGTAACTTTACTATAAAGTATTTTTTTTAATAAATCTATAGTATTCGCACCCGCTACTTGTTTGCTCTATACGTATAAAGTTTAATAAAATTTTGTTTATATAGCACATATATCTTAATAATATTAATCATATATATTTTGGTCGCACTACAATGTTGTCGTTCATAAGTTCATAGTTATTTATTATATTAAAAAATATGGCTTCATTTCTTTGTGTTTTCAATGTGGATGTCTTTTAGAACTAATACTGTTTAAGAATTGAATATATATTTAGTTTCCCTTACAACATTTTACATCGACAATATTGGTTGTCATTTCTGTAATGATCGGTTTTGGTTCACTCGATAGTTATAGGTTCGATTCCAGCTCATAGCAATGGCTCTCATGTAAGTGGAAAGCAAATAACTTGCTTCACAGAATGCAGGAAATTCATAAAAATTAATTAAGAAATTATATGTAAGAAAAAGTAATTAAACTGAGCATTATTAGGTTAATGGATAATTTATAAACACAACCAGATTTTGTATCTAATTTTACGGAACGACTGAAAAGGTTCATTGTACGCTAACCTAATTTATACGAACTTTTTTTGCAGCTCCACGCTGTATCACGCACAAGCCATAGTAGGCATAGGGGAACCTGGGAACTCACGTGTTCAATCAAAATCAAGACACTTCCGTTTCCCAATTTCTGCCGAATTCTTGAGGCGTTGCGTGTTAAGTGGCGGAATTCAACGCCGCGCTTTGCTTCGTTACCACCGAGTGAGGAAATGAAAATATTAAATATTTCATTTCCTCGTGTGGGAATGGAATCCACAACCTGTCCCGTTGAGTCGCACGCTTGTATCCCTGCGCCACGACCGGCCTCAAGTATGATGATATGATATGACAATAATCTATCACGTGTTTGAAAACATGTTTAAATTGAAACATACACAAATACTAAATATAGTATGGCTTCATTAATGTCAGCTTAAAACTATAAAAGTCATGGGATTAAACTAGCGGATATAAATATTCTATTATTAGTAGTATTAAGCAAGTTTTCGCTGACCGTTTAAAAAACATTTTGGATGGTGGAACTCAACGCTGCGCTTCGTCTAATCAAATCAACGAAATGATTATTTAATATGAATAATTCACAGATTTGAAATTCATAGTCATTTTACTTTCAAGTCATAAGGTTGTTTATTCGGTGGAAAAAAAACCTTTTTAAAAAAGTTATCCGTGGCGCACCAGCACAGCGACCTACCATGGACGGTTGTGGGTTCGATTCTCAATCGGGAGAATGAATTATTTTCATTTCCGGATTGCCCCGCTCTGTTACCAAAACATAGCGCGTCACTTTATTCCGCCACTCAACAAAAATTGACCAGTGCGCGGGAAACGAAGTGTCTTAACACTATGTTCCCTCCGCCTACCCTGATATGCGGGGAAAAGCGTAAAGAATTTATTAGTGGATATTTATAACCTTCACCACAAGTTAGGGGCCGTTCAAGTATTACGTAAGCACTGTCCCCTACAGTCCGGCGGGGGGGTCTTGGGTTTGCTTATTTTTTATGACATGGGGGGTGGGGGGTCTAGCTAATAATTACGTAAGCAGAAGTTATTTATTTTTTTATGTATGTTATGGCTATATTTGGTAGACGATATAACTATTAGTTTTATAATCTATCTATAGATATAAAGAAGTACATGTACCTGACTGACTGAGGTAAGACGCACGCACAGCCGTAACCGCTGTGCGTAAAAACGTGAAATTTGGACTGATGTTTATTTTCGTAGTCTGGACATCCACTAAGAAGGGATTTTGAAAAATTTTTACCTTAAAGGGATGAAATAGGGGTTGAAAGTTTGTATGGATTTTTTTTTTTGAATCGGCACCTATTTTTATAAAATTTGAAATTCAGACAGAGATTCAGATTTTTATATAAGTTTATTATATCTACTTAGCGGGATTGGCACATTGTCAAGAGTCTAAATTTCAAATTTTATAAAAATCTGTGGCGATTTAAGGATTTTTCCATACAAACTTTCAACCCCTTATTTGCACCCCTAGGGGGTGAATTAAAATAACACGTGTTCAATTAAATATTTTTAAGAGTCTGAATTTAAAATTTTATAAAAATCGGTGCTGATTTATTTTTTTTCCATACAAACTTTCAACCCCTATTTCATCCCTTTAGGGTTAAAATTTTTCAA